>JFGX01000233.1:0-43722 GCA_000729855.1 Epichloe aotearoae | reverse complement strand
CACACACACACACACACTCTCTCTCTCTCTCACACACACACACACACACACTTTCTCTCTCTCTCTCTCTCTCTCTTCACCTCTTGGTTAGCATGAGCGATTTTCATTTACATTTACATTTCCATCATCATCCTCTGCCTTAATTTCGGCCTATTTCGCAAAAAAAAAGCTCATGTTGGTATTTCAAAATCCCCTTAAAAGTAACCAGCGGCTGCATGTTCCACCTAATATTGCTAGCACGTGGACGACAACATTTTACCCCTTCGATAGACAGGCATCAATGGCGGAGTGCGGGCTTGTTGGCACTATTCCACGGCAAACGTTGAGAGGAAGAAGACAGTAGGAATCAACATGGAGTAGACGACGCAAAGGGAAAATCAGAGCTTGGAGCAAGATGCCCCTTGCGACGAAAGCATGTTGAGAATTTCTGTTCAATTTCCTCCCTTTTTTTCAGTTCTTTCTTCATGGTTACATTTCGATAATATCGGATTCAGGCGGGTATCCGACATTCATCGAACAAGTAAAGACACTTCTTACAAGGAGGTGGCTTAGATGAAGGACGAAGGGATGTAAATTACGGGGTGGCAAGCACGTTTATTGTGACAAGTGGCTGCATATCAAGGAGAAGCTCGTTTGGCATTATCATAGATTGATTTTGAATTTTCACGGGGACCTTGATTATGTTCTTGTTGTCCTCTTTGAAAGGGTGCTGGAGGAGTTGATTCGTGTGTCATTTGGATAGTCAATACACCCAGCGGAAAGTCGAAGACGGGAGTACTCCCAAGAGTGTAGAGATTTATCGTTCTGTCATCTTTACAATAGATGGATGAGCAACGTGGTGATTTCTGTCAAATTGCGTCGAACTGCATGTGATTTCAGATGGACAGCCCATGTCGGTCAAATTCGTTGCCGGGGGAAAACAAACATTTTTTCACGGCGGGTCTTGGACCGGCCACTAATTCGTGCGTTTTGCCATGCCTTGTGCCTTGCAACATGTTGCGTGGATACACCTAGAAGCACGACTTGATAGACGCCAACTGAATTGAAACTTGAACATGCAAACACCATGACGTTGATGTGCTGGGGAACACACACCCCTCGAGCGAATCCCCCTCGATTCGCCCAAACCGTCCCCCCCCCCCTCCTTGCCAAACAACCCATGCCAGCCTTACCAAATGGGGTTTCATCGAACAAGCAAATCTCTTCCCCTTCTTCTCCCTCGTGCAAGATGGGACTAAGAGAAATTTATGACATGGGAAAGAATGAATTCCATGGATCCGGGGAAGCTCCCTTTGCGCTGATAGGCCCCCCTCCGCCTGCGTGGCGTACATAGTTCGCATTTGACAACGACGCAAGGGGGAGGAGAACACGGACAAGGGAAAGGAGAGAAGAGACATTTTGCGTTTCATCAACCATTAACTACCGACTAGATTTAGACCCCATCGGCTGCGTACATACAACGAGGGGGATTCTCCCATCCGACCCCGTGACATTGATTGATTAGTTTAGATTAGGCGCGGGAACTCGATCGTGGTTTCAAGAAAGCAGGGAGCGGAAAGGAAACGCATCTCGATAACCGACACTTGGCGGCATGCCTGACCCCATTTATGAATGAATGACGATTGGCCACTTCCCGCCCCGCTCACTTTGAGAAGGCGCGTCGACCCGCGTCGACCCGCGTCGACCCGCGTCTTCGTCGCTCCATCGTCGATGAGAATCCAAACTGCGAGAAATGCACCGCAGCCACGCTTCGGAACTGGAATGACTGCTTCTTTTTTTGGATGCACGTCGCACGGCTACCTCGCGTGTCTCGAGCATCCCAAGCTCCGATAGCAAGAATGCGTTTCATCACGGCCGCCGCACCTCAGCACATTCTAGTCGTCAATGTGAATATGTGTGCGGAGGCCAATACATTGTTGGGGCATCGTGATCACGCGGCAAGTAGATGTGATGGATGGTGCTTAGTGATGAGGCTGGAGAGCTATAAAAAGAAGATTAGAAAATTGAACGGCTGCTGCATCTCAGACAAAGCAGCAATCTGTAGCCAAGGGGACAAAGAAAAACAAAGACCGGTCCTTTGGCGACGTGCAGACCAAGGGGGACGTGGCAAGCGTCGTCCACGTTACGATGCCAAGGGAGAATCATCAGAACAATATGAGCTCCTGGACATTCTCCCTTTTTTGGAAAGGGAGTGAAACGCCCTTTTGCTCCATCAGTCAGTGTGTAAGTTTTGCTCGCTAGCGAAGCGCTGAGCAGTTGGCTAGTTTCCTCGGGAACGATGGATCCTTGAGTAGGAGCTATTTTTTTTAGTCAAAACAGGGAGAGTCGACGGGACGGGATGGCGGGGAGAAGGGGGAGGGAGGCAGAAGAGATCACCCTCGTGAAGTATTGATCGGAGTGGCACAAGTTTTAGTCTTGATAGAAGCGATGAAGCGATGGATAAAGCGTGCGCCTCCCAATTCCTTCCCTTTGCTTTGCATCTGAGACGGAGGTGGGGTGATGATGACTGATGATGGTCTCGATGGTTGGATCCGTCCCATGTCCATCCGGGGGCGGGCAGAAGCGAGCTGCACAGCATAATAGCACGCAGCATCAGGCATTTCTGTCGAAGCACATGGCCATTGATTCGGTGCGGCATGGAGTGGTGCAGATGGACTCGTTGTCGCTGCGCATGCATGCACGGCCATGCACGGCCAAGCACTACGCCATTGATGATGCCTCCTCCAGGCACGATAATGCAACTCGGGTCACCCATCACCATCAGCTTCGATTGGCCCGCGGGCCTGTAAGCCCATGCACTGTATGTAATCCGTACTCCGTCCGTCAGGGACAAGAAATGTACGGAGATGGATGGGGCCATGTATGGCGTGACATTCATGGAGCATGCAGGACAGCCTGGACAGGCCTGACATACATAGAGCTCGTCCGTCACAAAACCCGTTGTGTTGATCCGATTCAAGTGACAGAGATGCAGATTGGCAGGGATGACTGTTGAAACGAACGTGTTGCGTGTGCGAGTCTTGGTTGCTTTTCCGTCTTCTCGTTGTATCTATCAGCTGCGTATCATCAGCTGCGTAATTTCTTTTTCTTGGCCGGCATCATCTCATCATCGGATTACGCCTTGCTGGATTAGAGAGATGGAGGGGAAGCTTTCTTCTCCCTTGGACAGCGAATACATCTGAACCAGTCTCGGGACGCGTTGCAGGGCGTTGCAGGGCGTTGCAGCTCGTACGACACCCAGCACGATGCACATGTGTTGGTTGTGATTTGCAGGCGCGTCGGCTGCTGGCCTGCGATGGGAGGGTTTCCGAGCGGCTGCGCTAAAGACAAGACACGGCCAGTTTTTGACGCAGGAACAGGAGCTTCTCCTCCTCACGGGCATGGAACCACGGAACCACAGAAACTGACTGATGATGCAAGCGCCCAAAAGAACAAATGATCAAGGGAGAGGAAGGCTTGCAACCCCGACTCGACTGATGTGAGATGTGGTTTCGGGAGGCAGCGCTCCAAGACAGATGGCATGTTGCGAATAGCAGGGCATGGCCTGCCTGGATGGCGGCATTCGAAGAAATTGGGGCAATTGGGTGCCTGGGGAATGCGGGCTGCTGTGCCCGAGCGACGAGCGACGAGCGACGAGCGACGAGCGACGAGCGATGCGGGGATGCGGGTGGTTGGTTCCTTCCAAAGTTCATGCCATCATGCCATCATGCCATCATGCCATCGTGCCATCATCGCCCCATCATGCACATTGCACACCACCACACCACACCACACCACTCTTGCTCTCTTACTCTTGGGTGGGTGGTGTGCAGCAGTGTGGGCTGCCAGACAGGCAAGACACAGAGAGGTAGGCTCAGGTAGCACCAGGAACGAACCAGGTGAGACGGCTGGTGGGCCACCCCTTTCCGTTTCCGCTTCCGCTTCCGCATCCATGGATGGTGTCCATGGACTCCATGGTGGGATCGTACATAGGCCCATGCATCCTCGCCCCTCAGTCCCTCAGTCAGTCCCTCAGGACGGATACCTGGATACCTGGATACCTGGATACCTGGATACCTGGATACCTGGATACCTGGACTAGTACCGAGTAGATAGAGCCTGCCACCCGCCGCTTTCTCAGCAAGAAGCATTTCTCTCGCACCCAACCCGTCCGCCCGCCCGCCCGTCCATCCCCATCCACCACCATCGCTTCAGCAACCTGTCGTCAACCCATCCATCTGTTTTCGGGATCGCCATTTGGAAAAATCCGCATCTCACCGTGCCGTTTGTTCGTGTCCGAATCAGATCCAGCTCTCTAAAAAAAAAAAAAAAAATCGCGTCTGCGTCTGTTCCCCCCCTCGGGCGCATCCGGGCGCATTTCCGCCATCAGGCCGCGCGCCTCGGCTTTTGCTCTACAGCAAATCAACAACACACCAACTGCGCTACACTGCCATCATCACAATGCTTCTCCCCTCGGCTCTTTCTTGCGATGCGACGCAGCCGTCGCGACCTGCGCAGCACCTCACCAGCTACTTCTCGCCGCCATCCAGCCCCCCTACTCTTTCGTCCGCCACGGCTCTCAGCAACATCATGACGACCTGCCGATCATTACAGTCGCTCATTGCGACACCTGCCTACTCGTCACAGCTAGCCAATGCCGCTCCATCGTCGGCGATGGCGCAACTCCCGACACCGCCCATGGCCCATGCGTCGCTGCCCATGAAGCTGCGTCTGCGAGCCCGCGCCGGCCGCTCGGGTCCAAGCACAACCGACTACGCGACCGACCACGCGACCGACCACGGCTTGTATACCCGCCGGAGGATAGCCAAGCGACCAGCGCCCCCGCGCGGCAGCAATAAGCGTCGCCGCGACCATGGTGACGACATGGGCCGGGAGGACCTGTCGTCAGAGGAAGAGGATGACAGCGACGTCGAGACTCGGGCCGAGCGCCATCAGTCCCAGTCTTCACAAGAAGAACAGGAAGAGCCAGAGCTGCCTGCCCGCCCTTCAACACCGAAGCGAGCCCGCATAGCACCAGAGCAACTGCCCCTCGGTCTGGAACGATCTGATTTCCACGACGTGCACAGCATCGAGGAAGCCGGCAGTGAGGACAGCACAAGGGGCACAGATGTCGAGGTCGAGGCCGACGGCGACGAGTGGAGTGCCGAGGATGACCGCGTTCTCGTCGAACTGGTGCTGGAGAAGCTGAGACTGTCCAAGTCGGAGTGGCAAGACTGCGCTCGCAACCTAGGCAAAGACAGACACAGCGTGAGCCGGAGGTGGAAGAGCTTGATGATCAAGGGCGAAGTCGGTCTCAAGACGCGGTCCAGCAGTCGCCGCACCCGACTTCATTCTACGTGGAGATGACGGAATTTCACACACACACACACACACGCGCGAAGAGCCTGGCTTCCTTGGACAGGCATCAGGCCACACATGTCTTGCATTCGATTTTCCCTTGACACCCCTTTATACGCGGGGCATGTATGCCTCGCCACGATTTCTTTCTTCATTGCACCGCTGTCTAGGGTTTTTTTTCTGGTTTTTTTTTTAATTTCTGGTCACGATGACGCGGCGTTACGGGAGATTGAGAAAAATCATAGCTCATCTAAAGCCTTGTCGGAAGAGAAGACGGAGAGCGATCTATTTTGGTTCCATCTGGGCACGGCACTGCCCTAGACTGTAATTTTAATTTCCATTTTTTCACACGCACATGTCCCCTGAGGGCTCGTTTTTGTCATGTGCCCAGGGTGCCAGACGGAAGAATCAAGCTGCCGTGGAGTCATGTACGCACGACGGAGTACTTGAAATGCTATTCGTATAAATTTGCTCAATACCCAGGGTGCCGGCAGTGTGAATGTCCCCCCTGGACCCCTGATGAGAAGTGGCCACGCGATGAACCCAAGGTGGATGAACAGCCCCTGACATCAACGAGGAATCTTGTTCCTGTGGGGCCCCCACTCCGTTCCATCAGGGTCCATCGCCTCTACTCCACACTCCGTGCATCACCCTTCTCGAAACGCCTCGAACAGCCAGGACCGAGACCCTGGTCACCGACTGACTGCTGGAAATTGCGACAAGGGAATGGACGTAACTAAATGAAAAAAGGGGGGGGGGCACATTGCGACAAACGGGCGGCCCAAGTCGGGTTGTTGATTGAATCAGCATCACTTTGCACTTCAGTTACAAACTTTCATATCTAGCCTCTTGTCTGCGTCGACTGACCAACGCCCGCGATGCAGCCAATACAATGCAACACAATACAATACAATACAATACGCTCGCTGCAGTCCTCGCTAATCATGACAACAGAGTCGCCATATTCGTTGCTTCTAGCCCTATACTAACTACCCTGCCATCCAAACAAAACAGCCTTCCAATCGCATAATTCGTGTCATCTTTCCCTGACGCCGTCATAGCAGAGCAAAGCAGAGCAAAGCAAAGCAGAGCAAAGCAAAGCAAAGCGAAAAACATGTTCCGTGGGATACCCTTCTAGGCGTATCACGCGTCACAAATTGTCCAATGATTCCGACGCAACCAACCGTCCTACGGCGGCGTCATTTTCCCCCCTTCAAGCATCATCTTGCGCACTTCTTGCTCCATCTTTTGTTCCGTGTCGTCTTGGCTCTCCTCCATTGCACCCGTTACTTTATTCGCCAGCTCAATCTTCTTCTGGCACGCCTTGTAGATGAGTTCTTCCACTGTCTGTGAAGCAATCAGCCGGACCACCTCGACGTCCCGTTTTTGTCCTAGTCGATGCGCTCGGTTCTCCGCCTGGATGTCGTCTTGTGGATTGTCGGATTGGTCAAAGATGATGACCTTGTTGGCTGCCGTGAGGTTGATGCCCGTGCCGCCCGCGCCCGTCGTCAGCAGGAAGACGGGAATGGCGGCATTGTCGTTGAACTCGTCAATCAGGCTCTGTCGCTCCGAGACGTTGGTGTTGCCCATCAACACCTTGTGGTCAATCTTCTGCAGGGCGAGGACCTCTTGCAACAGCTCGATCAGGCGCGAAAACTTGCTAAACACGAGCACGCGGTCACCGTTCTCCTGGTACTGCTGGATGAGCTCCAGCAGCTTCTTCACTTTGCCGCTGTCCAACTCGGCCGCCGACGGAATGTCGAATTGCCTGAGCAGTCGGGGGTAGTCTCGACACCACAGATGCAGCTCAAAATCGGACGAGTTCTTGAGCTCCTGCACCAGGTGCTTGATGTCAGGTTGATGAAGCTCGCTTTGCGGGATCCTATCCATGAGAATCCTGCCCATCTCTTCCACCCTCCGCTCGGTAAAGTGGCGCCGGAACAGCAAAGGATGCAAGGCTGCTTTTCGAAGCTGCATCCATACATTGTTCTGGTCGTTTTGTCGACCTTTGGCCTTGGCCGCTCGCACCGACGGTTCCAGCTTGAAGAGCTCTTCGTACTCGGCATACGTTTCCTTCTGCGCATCCGTCATATCGCAGTGGACCACTGTGCATATCTTTTGCGGCATATCCGACAAGACTTGGTCTTTGCGACGTTGCAAAATAAAGGGTTCCAAAATCGTCCGAGCTCGTCTCACACGCTCGGCATACAAAAAAGCGCCGTTGGATACATCTCGAACCGTCACCTTTTGACTGAAAATATACTGAATGTCGTCCATGTATCCATCGAACATCTTGGGGTCGATGAAGTTGAGTAGGGCCGTCATTTCCAGGAGATTGTTTTGCACGGGGGTGCCTGATTCACGTTAGTCCTTCATTCATTCATCGATTGTCCTTGGACCAATGTGAAAATTGAGCCAGAGAGGCACCCAAGAGAGAGAGAGAGAGGCACCCAAAAAGTGTGAGGTGAGGGGGGAGAGAGTAAAGTAGAGAAAGAATTGCCATACCGGTTAGAAGCATCTTCCATGATGCAGGAATCCGCTGCAAGTCCTTGTAAATCTTCGTCCCCGGATTCTTCATCTTGTGGCCCTCATCAAACACAGCCGCGTTGAGATCAAACGATTTCATGGCATCGATATCCGCCTCGGTTGTGATTTGCGAATATGTTGCCAAAACAACATGGTATGCCTCAGGTTCTTGTTCAATCCCGTAAGCAATTTCAGCGCGCTCAGACTGCGATCCCCGATACCCAACCACTGACAAGTCCGGGGCGAACCTCTCGAATTCCTGCAGCCAGTTCTTGTACGTGCTGGGCGGCACCACAATCAAATTTGGCCACGGTCGGGTCCCCTTGGGTTCTCGTTCATGTTGTTCAACCAGGTGGCACATGAACGAAATGACCTGGCACGTCTTGCCAAGCCCCATTTCATCTGCCAGGATGCATCCAATATCGTAGCTGTACAGCAATGACATCCAGTTCAAGCCGAAGAGCTGGAATGGCTTCATCTGACAGTGTCCCTCCATGAACTGGGGTTGTTGGGGGATCAATGGTCGAGTGTACTTGGAGCTTAAGCTCGTTGGTGTGGGTGGCATGTCGCCGTCTGGAGAGGCACGATTGCTTCGTTTGTTGTGTCCAAAAGTGTCGACATCCCAGAGATCCATGACACTCTTGACAGCCTGTCCCTTGACCTCGCATTTAGCCACCACCTCATCAATGCCCTGCACTGCGTTCAGGAAGATTTCAACGGCGTCTACTGCGGATTCTCCTATGCTGACGCGAGGAGACTTGCGGGAGCCCGCTTTTTTCGTTGCGCTGACCCGCCTCGCTTGCGAGAGATCGCCGAATGGTCTTTTGTCTATCAGAGGTTCCAGAAGTGCCTCCTTCATACCCGTTATGGCCGCAAGCTCCTTCAAGGTACTTGTGTTGAGGCAGTTCAGTACTCTGCCATCGTCTTCTGCGGAGGGGGCGGGGGATGGTTCCGCTTCGTAGGCATCTTCCTCATCGTTGTCAACCAGGCTAATGACCACAGACTCCTCTTTTGAGGGCGGTTTCTGCGGCGACGAATCATCCCTACGCTTTAGGCCTTGAACCAGCCGGCGCTTTTGAGGTTGCTTCGGCTGGACCTTTTTGGGGGGACTCGATGTGACGATGGGCGATGAATCTCGAGAGAACGTCATCTTTCTTCCTGATTGAACTTGCATAGAGGCCTTGGATATCAATCGGCGACCGTTCGGCTTGGCAGAACCTTGTGAGTTGCTCTTCTCCCTTCTCGCAGGCTCAGTCTCCAGCCATATAATGGCGTCGTCAAGGTCATTGTGGCATGCCTTCAGAGCATCCCTGACTCTATCAGAGGGGTACTTATCCCCAAAGACGTCATATATCTGGCGCAATTTGGTCTTGATTTCTCTCTCCTCGGCAGCGGGATTATATGTAAACTCCGCCATCTTTGCCTTGAATGTCGTCGGAAGGATATCACCACGAGGCGGTGTTGGATCCTCCTCGTCATCGCTAACGAGGCAAATTGGCTCTGCTGCACGTCGTTTGGACTTTGTAGCGGGAGGCGGTGGTCTCGGTGGTGGACGAAAGAGGGTGCCTCTGGGAGCGAGAAGAGAGCCCGATCTCGAGGATTCCTTTTGCTGTTGAAAGGGTGACGATGCGGGAACTTCAATGACGCTTGCTGGAGACGAGGAAAAATGCATCAGTCCTGACCCCGGCTTGCTTAGAATTTGAGTCGGTTGTGTCACAGTCGGCTCTAGGGATCGGTCTCTCAGGAAAGCAGAAGGCGAGCATGGAATAGTCTCTCCCGCTAGTTCGTCCATCTCGTCGTCGAGCGGGATTCTTGTCCGAGCAATAGAAGGTGTCTGAGGCGCAGCATGAGAGTGCCGTGCGGGTAACGGCGAGGAGCCACGTGCCATGGTGAAGCAACGAGAGATGCGTCAAAGAATGGTTGGTATACGATTGCCCGAGTCAGACGGCGTTAAGAAAAAAGAAGGAGTAAAAACGAAAGATGAGCAGGGCTACACAAATGCCAGGAGCTTTTCATTAAGTCAATTATTCTTTTCCAATTGGCAAAGGAGCGAAATCAAAACGCCGGCTCACTCCCTTCGTTGGAGGAGGATGAATATCTGGTTATCTGGTTTGTTTTGGAGGGATTGAGGAGGCAGCGGGAAACGTGCGAGGGCACAAAGCACAGACTCTCTTTCTCACCCGTAAAGTGGGTTTCGATTTTCTGAGGCGTCGCGCCGCGCTTCTGGCTCTTTGCCACGGATCGCGAAGTCACGTGTGTGCACTTAACGCCTTGAACTGGACTGGACTGACTTGTACTCCGAACGGGTCTCATTCGATGGCAGAAGCTCCTGGGTTCTGATTGAGCGAGGCTTCTTTTCTTCGTTTGCTAGTGGACTAGTAGACCTGCGTGTGCTGTGCAGTGTGTTGTGCAGGAACGGAAACCGTCGTTTGGGCGGGTTGAACGCTGGCTACGGATCCGTAGAGTGCGGATTATTTTAGATGCTCCATGGGCCGATGGCTCGATGCTCGCCAGCCAAGCCAAGCAAGTCTGGCCTTGGTGGACTCCTGGTGGACCGCAAAAAAGCGTCTTCGCCTTGCATCTCTCACCTTCATCGACGTCACCCGTCGACTTACATACAACATTGCTCTACATCCATCAAGCTCATACACGCACAAACATTCAACCCCCCTCCCTTCAGCCATGGCCACCCGTCGCATCATTGGCTCCGAAAAAACTCTCCTCGAAAAGGACGACCAGCCCGAGGAGAGATCCGATATTGCCCCTGCTGTCCCCAAGTACGTCTTGTGGATGATTCCCCATCATGGGCCTGAAGCAGCAATTTCAGCATCTCCTGTCGCTAACACATGCCTACCTATCTACTGTTCTTCTCAACAGACATGTCATTTTTAAGCTGTTGGGCTTCACTTTCGCCATGGTTGTCGTGCCAATTGGATCGTATTTTCTCACTGTGCACACCATCTTCAAAGGTAAACAATCATGATGCTCATCCGCTCAAGCAAGTCCCTCTGCTGATGACTCTATTAGGAAACTCTTCGCTTGCAGGAGGGCTCGCTGCTCTGTTGGCAAACGTGGTTCTCATAAGTTACGTGATAGTTGCCATGAAAGAGGATGGTTCAGAGCGGCAGGGTAGTCCAACAAAGCTAGATTCTAAAAAGGATCAATAGGGGGTAGTATTCCAATACATTGCAACGTGTCCAAACATTTCATTTTCGCATCGCAAGTGAAAATTTTTGAAAAAAATACTGCAGGCTTGATTGAGCCAAGACGTCGAAATCTATACCATCAAACGGCCAAGCCAACATTATTGGTCATGTCATATTCTCCTGCCAGCTTTCATACATTTGTACTTTTGCTCGTCATATTTACAAAGCCTGTTGAATTGGCAGAAAAGCAATCAAACTGCTATGGCAGTAGCCACTTTGCTGAGCGCAACATGGTGTCAGTCGATAAGCCATAATTATGATTGCTGACGACATATTTCAAGCCACTTCTCTTCATCCATCATTCGTGTTCCCCATTAAGCCTTTCCGATTTGTTTGGAACAGGCAGTAAGCCAGTTAAAAAAAACCACACATCTGCTCAACGCCTGGCACAGTCTCTCGTGTGCAACTGTGCCAACTTCAACCACAAACCGCATCATTTCCTCCAACCCCCTCACCAGAAAAAAAAAAACCTCTTCTCGTCCCAAAATGGGAGCATCGAGAAGTCTGGAAAGCATACTGTATGCAACATAAGAAGAAGATGACGTCAAAGCAAACGCAACCCTTCATAACGAGGGGGAAGATGAACGCTGTGTCCGACATCGCCCAGAAAAAAAACAAAGACCGAATAAAACAACCGAATCCATCACTCTAGGCATATAAACAGAATCAAGTGTGCTTATTATAAAACGCAATACATCGAGACGTCAAGGCATAGAACTAGCCACTCCTGCTAAAGCGACGGCCAAACCAGCTCTTTCTTTTATCACCGTTGTTGCTGCTACTGTCTTGTGTTGAAAGACGTTGCAGAACTGATCCTTTCCGCGAAACAGCCAGAGGAGCGTTGGCCTGGGTAGTGTTGTGTGGAGGCGGCGGTGGAGGTAGGGGGTGGTTTTGGGCTGGGTTGCTGACAGTGAAGCTTGGTGCCTCGTATCCTTGAGGCTGACTGAAGCCGATGCCGTAGTCATTGACGGGCTCATTGCGTTTTGCTGGCGATATTCTGTCAATGGAGCTGTTGTCGCTGGACGTAGGATCCGTCTGATAGCCGGCAGGGTCTGAGTGACCACTAGGTGCAGCAGACGTTACAGTCTCATATGACCTGTCCTTGTGAGGCGTTGGATAAACACCTTGCTCGCGCCCATATACCTGGTAGTGTGGATCCGACACCATTCGCGGTACACGATCTCGAGACATTCGCCTATTGCCATAACTCTGCGTGTCATGATAACTGATTCTTGCTGCCCCCGGCGCAGGCAGAGCAGGTTGACTGTCAGCTCGGTATGACACGGGCCGACCGCCAAAATAACTATCTCGTGGCAATCTTGGCTGATTTAGCGGATTGTAACTGCTTCGTCTGTTCCAATTTGCGACCGAGTCGGTGTCTTTTCGATGGGTTAGTCTTCCCGTGGATTTCAACACACAGGGTTCAGCTTCGTTTGGAAGCGGCTGCCACAACTGACCTGCTCGACATAATGATTTGCGCTGATATCCACCATCGATGGCGGCCTCGAAGCTTCGAATTGTCTCAAGTGGTCGCTCCCAGCGATTTCTGGTTGGATTGGATTTGTCCGGGTCCGCTGCGTTCCGCCGTTAGTAAGTCAGGTCGACTATGCAAGAAAACTTGGCAGATAGCCATTCAACGTACCAATGGGGTTACCCCAGGGATCCTTATGCTGCATCGATCGAAGTGGGATTTTCCCTGTGTCGGACTGCATTGCAGCGACCATGGCTAATTCAGAATGAGTAAGTGATAACCGTTGGCAAAATGAACCTGTGCTGAAAGGGCAAGGATGCAGAGCGTACATGGTTCGGCTTCGTTCATGGCCAAAGTAGGATCTGCTTTGCTGTGAATGCGCTTCGCTTCTTTCTCTTCGTGAGTTTCGTGGAAGTCCTGTTTGCTTCCACTACTTCGATGCGTCTTCTGCGAGTGTACGCTGTAGCTACGCGGCTTCGCTTGACCGTTGTATTGCTGCTCTGCGGTCGGTTGCGAGTACTGCAGCGGGGTTTGCTGCGGCCTCTGCAACAGCTGCTGATGTTGCTGGTGATAGTGTTGTGCTTGAGACGCCATGGTGAAGTTTTGGGGTGTGCGCTCGTTGTTTTATTCAGGTGGTTCGGCTCGCCAGGGGTCAGGCTAAACTACAAGTTCGGCGGAGACGAAGGATCGGGGGCGATTCGAGGTTGTCGGCTGGCGGGTATGATGTTCTCGTATCAGCAAGGATCCACGACCAAAGCATCCACTATCTAGGGCGTGAAATTGCAAGACGCTGCGCAGAGCCTATGGAGTCGACTAGGCAGGGGAAAATATCCTTAGATCAGAATGTGAAGATGAGAGTCTCTCAGGTAGTGGGGATGGACACGGGAGGATGGTAGAGATGAAAGCAAGAGGCTGGGGTGAGCTCTCGAAAACGCCTGCGGTATCACGGTTCAGAGGGCGGGGCCCGACGGGCAGCAAAGACCCAAGTGGACCTCAGGTGCTTGGCAGCTTGGCCGCTTGGCCGCTTGGCAGTGCAGCAGGATATTTTCGGCCGCGCTACTCCGTATTAGACCTGGGCACCGTATACGGACGTAATGGTCTAGACAAGAAACTTCCGTGTCTCCGATCAGGGCGATCCCAACTTGGGGCTGCACTGCACGCCAGTCCAGCGCTTGCGTTTCCAGGCCAATACCTGGCCGAGTGAGGATGAGGGCCTTTCTGGTGGGAATGGATGGATGGGTGAGTCCTGTAATTCGTAGGCCAGAAATGCGGTTGCGTTGCACAGGCTTTGCGCGCGTGTTGATAGTGCGTCGTAATCCTCGACAGGTTGGCGCTCGTAGTACTGTGATAGTGCTATTGACTCCGTACTTGCTGACAGTGAGTGTCTCAGAAGGCGTGATGAACAGCGAGGATCACGTAGCTGAGATTGCAGTACGGAGGAGGGCCGGGTACGTGGTCCTGAATGTCCTTGATAACCACGGGGCGACCGGAATGAAGTTCGCTGATTGAACGCCGATTGTTCAGACACGGCAACTACAGATTATGTAGATTACAGATGCTGCGGTATGCAGTGCTGTTTCTTCGTGCCACGAGTTGGCAGCTTGGCTTGCTGTGGGTCGAAGATGACTTGACCAGGGTTGACTTGACCAGGTTGCCCGGGCTTCCTTTGTTCGGTGAACACCGTCAACGTACGGATTAGATGAGGAAGTACGGAGTACGGATCCGTATGTTGAACAGGATATCTTGTTGGTGGAATTGTCTGATGCCGCCCCGAAAACTCAAGGTTCCATGGATAATCAACCCGAGATAATCCGTAAAAATACCAAATGCAGGGTATCGTTGTATGTAGTAGTGGATCGCGGGTCAGGCGGATATTATATGGTTGATAGCAGCTTGCTTTGTTTGAAAATGCACTGGCAGTGGTTTGGAGCGACGTTGTATAATGTGCTCGATCCTCACGCTCACGGCCTTGTGAGCTTTTGACATCCAATAATCCGTACTGTTGTTGTACTCCGCAGTCCGTACATGCATGTGCTGTGCACCAACGTGGCTGGGGACGGCTGCTTGTGTGCTTGTGTGGGTGGCCACTGGCAATGCTCTCGACGCCGTGCTCTTGCAACCAGATGCGGTAAATGGAAATATGGAAATCAGAGACAATCAGAATGTCACGCTGGGGGGGCTGTGCGCTGCGTGGCGAATTGTCTGCAGCGCCTGTGACTGGTGAGAGAAATGTCTGGTTCGCACAACGCGAGCTGGCCAGAGAGAAAGAATACGAGATGGGAGGCGATGGAGTATTTGATTATTTGACTAAACGAATTCCCGCGTGGTCTCTGTGGCTGTGAATTTTGTCCATCTCAGGAAGTTGCAGGTGGCTCCTTTCTTTCCACTTTGTCTCGAGTCTGGAGTCTAGTGCATCAAGGCGGCAGGAGCAGGAGCAGTTTTACTTCCATGTAGTCCGTAGTCCGTACGCCTTGCGGTAATACGCCTGCACCCATCTCTTCGCAGTCTCCCATGCCGGACTCTTCCCGATGGATGAAACACGCAATACGTTACCCAGCCACGCACGGCATCTGCACATCTGCACATCTGCAAAAATCCTCAACATCCAGCTCAGGCATGCATGGGCGGGCGGGTGCCATGGAGACTGGTACATAATCCGTAGAAAGAACACACAAGTCTCCGCCCCGGAATGCAGAGTCTTCCTAGCCCAATCAGCAAATGCTAAATCAAGGCGGCGGCAACTGTCATGTAAAATTCGTCTCCAGAGCAGGTGAAGCGGGTGAAGCGGGTGAAGCGGGTGATTGGCTTTCTAGGCCCGGAAATAGTCTTTCACGACCCCGAGCCGACTCGATTTCGACAAACATTCGGCATCGAGTTTCATCAGTGCCTCTATTCAAGCAAGCTAGTCTCCAATATTAACTTGTCCTCCGATTCTCCCGTGTTTCCCTTGTTCAGGTTAGGCTGTTTGCAAAATACCTGGCCGAGACCTCCTAAAACTTGACTCGGATGCTCTAATCCGTACGGAGCAAGGAGTACGTCCGTGGTAGATTCAGTAGTTCAAGTATCGGGGCACACCTTTTTCGCCTTCCTGGCACCGGGAAGCTCGTGTTCGCTGAAAGATGAACGATGTGGTGTCTGCACAGTGCACGCTACCTTCGACCGACTGCTGAGCCACGACGATTGATGATGAGGCATATTCGGCCTTGGACGTGCAGGACCAGCACACCAAGAATAATGCGTTTACGCACTTTGGTCCGCACTCGAAGCGAAAATCGCACCCGTGGGATCTTTGCGCGTCAACAACATGGCGCATGTGCCCGATAGCACCGTGTGCGAAGCCATGCAGTTTCCCATGACGCGGCCATGGCAGAGACCCGCCAGAGATTACCATGGCACGCACGCCACGCAATCGGGTACAATCAATACGGACAAAGCGGACTACATACGGATTGCTCAAACTCTTGATCTGCACGCGATCGGGCCTCGATTATGAGACCATTCTGCCCCTGGTACGGAGTAGTTTCTTCAACGCTGTTTGTGAAGCTTAGCCTTGCGCATGTTCCCAGGTGGCAGGGAGTCAGTGACTTGTTCCCTTGCCTTCTATTTGATGTCATGTCGACGTATCCCCCAAAAGCAGACACTGTACGCGACTTGGCTGAATTGTCCTGGTCGTCCAACAGTTGCTCTGACAGATACAGGCAGAGAGAGTAGTCCGTACTTTCCGACGCTTCCGATTGAGTCAATGTTAGTATGCCTTGCTGACCTTGCTGACATCATCCCCACGGACTGGAATATGAAGAATGGTTTCGGTCAACCCGTAGCCCCAGGCTTTCGCATCGAAACTGAGCTGTGACATGCGGCTTCAATAAGCTGGGTTTGTTGACAGTGGTCGTTCCCACAATGATTGACTATATTTCGCATGATATGGTATAGCGACGCTGCTGATTGAAGACCAGAATCTTTTTTAGACAAGCCCTTCATTCTCTCTCAATTCATATCATTTACTCATCCCGTGATTTCGGTTCAACCTGTCTGTAGAAATAGCAATTCGTGATTGTGAAGTTCATGTCCAAGTAAGTCCACCGAGCTTAACTAGAGGTGAGCTGGCTTCGGGTCGAGATACGAATGAACAGCTGACTGACTCTCTTTGAACTTTCCTTGTCCAATGCCCGAACACACGGTGCATTGATCGTGACGCCGAGAGGTATGAGAGCACCGCTGAGATCATATGTTCATTCGGGGAGGATATCTCCGGAGATGGACGCGAATGCAGTCGCTTGGGTAGGCTAGAGAGGATCAACTTCGACCACGCAAGCACATACTGTAGTTGGTCAGGCTAACGTATGGCTGTGTTGACATGGGAGACAAAGAGACGAGGCTCAGGAGATGCGATCACTACAGGTACCATGCTTTACGGTTCACATGTGGCAGACAACGGATAGACACAACGGACAGGCTCAGAAGGGCCTGATTACATGAACTCCAGTTTCCGACGCGTAGAGCTTGCTGAGATTATCAATAAAGAACACATGACTTGGTACATTTCCTCGGTGAAAGAAAAAAGGGCCATTGTGCTCCTTGGATAGAACCCAATCACCATTTCAAACGCCGCCCGAGCCAATCACGAGAAGCCCCTAGGTTTCCATTCACCAAAACACGCTCGAGTTCGATGACACCGAACCACCAAGGGGTTTTGCCAAAGGGCCACCCACAGCGCACAGACAAAGACGGCTTTGACGCGGCAAAATTCGCCGGAAGGTGTTCGCATCCAATTGCTGATTGCAGCGGGTAAGTAGAAATCCGAGGGCCGATGGCGCTTTGTTTCACGTCACGCACACACAAGGTTGTTTTCCCATTGCTGAACGATGGAAGAAGGGGAAAAAAACACCATCCGGATATTCGTTTCGTTTTTGGAAGGGTTTGACGTCTTTTTTAATTGATTGCCTCAAACCAAGGCGAATATGCTCTTTATCCTTGCCTCGACCAATGCAGCCCAATATAAACCGTCCTCACTACCAACTCCAACCCGAAACCTCGCAATTATATCGAGGAGGGGTACAGCATGACACGAACCGAAGCACCGAAAGACTTAGTGGGAAGAGGGGAGGTGAATCGCGCGCGGACGACTCCAGAGTTGCCTGAAGGAGAACTGATGTTAGTCTAGGTCGTGCGAAGCGCTTCCTTGCAGCAGATGCAACGGGGATTGAATGTAGGGGGAAGAGCAGATTTACCGTGTGGCCGAGTGACCTTGCCCCAGATGACGCGGATCTTAGATCCACGGATCTCTCTCTGAGCTCGGTAGACGTAGGCAATCTTCTTGCCCAAGTAGAAGCTGTTGGACGCCAAAAGAGTCAGTATGCGAATCTGGAAGCGCATCGGATTTGGACATGACCTACTTGGCAGCAGAAGTGTCATCGACGCCCTCAATCTTGATCAGGCTGGTGCCGGGGCGAGTGACGTGACGGGATCGCTGGTAGCTCAAGTGACGTCCCCTATTTAACAGATCCGTCAGCAAACTTGCACTTCTGACGATGCATGTCTCCCAATTCTGCGAAATAAACGCCATGCGAATTGGAAACGAGAAGCCCCGACGTTGGTGCTGGATCGACAAAGTGAATTCGTTCGTTCGACCCCATCGTGTGATTTGTGCTCGGCCCTCGTTTCCAATCGACAGCAAAGACTTTCGGGTTTCGGATTCGAAATGATTGTCCTGTCATCAGGATGTACTCACTTGACGTATACTGCGGACGGAAGAGTTAGTACATTTCAAACTTATGATGCCGAAGGATCCCGCTCCGTTGCCACATTCGGCAACGAATTCAACATGATGGTTAATGAAGACTTACGTCTGTGACCGCTCTCGGAAGGCATGTTGACTGGTTGGATTTTGTATCACCCTCAAAAACAACCGAATAAGACAAGGAGAGAGTAGAAGGAAACTGTCTTATCTAAAAGACCTTTCCCTGGTTGCTGGTGCACGTCGTTGTGTCGTGATGTCCGCTGAGTATGGGTGGATGCGATAATCGTGTGTGGTGTCACCTAGCATGAAAAATTGTGCCCTCGAAATCACGTGTGGCTTTAGGGCATTTCTTGTTTCGTTTGTTGTGGCGGCTGGACAAGTTGGTCTGGTGTGGCCCGCACACCGCCTCATGTGGCTGGTGATGGACCGAGGCCCGTGTTTACGCAATATCGTGAGTACACTGGAAGCTTCCGCCTTGGTGGAACAGCTGCGGCGCAGAACATTTCGCAAAATGCGCTCGTAGTGATTCTCGCGTCGGCAACACTGCGCGCTAGTAAACAACAATGATCGGTGATGAGTGACAGCAATGTTCGGATCGTCGCTCGTAGACCGAGAATCCAGCCCTGTGGACAAATGCACACAACACCCACACCAACGGCGGGATCTTATTCATCTGAGTGATGATGTGCTTCTTGATGAATAAGATAGCTCGCTATGAGCTCACGAGTTCCACTCGTTTGTTATCAGCATCCAAGCAGAGCTTGTCCCACGATGGCGTGCGAGCAGCTTCGTGAAATTGCCGCATGCCTAGATACATTCATGATGCATTTTGGGTTTCTATTGAGTAAAAACGACGCTCCGTAAGCCGAAAAGACGTATTATGCTCTGGCATATTAAAAAAAATTGGTCACAGCTCACAAAATGAATCACAGCACGAACAGAAACAACGACTGACTGCACCCTGCAGTGTGAGTCACATTGGGTAAGTCAGAAGAGATTATTATATTATACGGACTACATACATACATACATAGAGTGGAGCGGAAGCGTCGGATGGGTATTGGTGCGGCAAAAATTGCGCATAGATGATTGTTGACCAAAACGGTTGAGAGGACCGGAGACGTTGAAAATGGTGCGACAAGGCTCAGTGAACGATGCAGAGCGCACGCACCTGTTCTTGATGCACGACAGCCAGAACTAGGGCAGCAGCAACTAGGACGGCAAAACAAGTCTGGTCCATGCCCTCTCGCGCGTTGTCGTTAGAGGGAAACTGAGACTTGTTTCTGACACTTTGCTTGGACGGTCTCGTCATTTCACATACAGAAGGCACAGAGTTGTCTCGTCATGGCAACCCCGAGCTTCACCCGTCGTGCTTGCAGTCGCCCCCGCCTTTGGCTTAACGTGGGCGTCGATGGGTCATTGACCTGTAATTGACCTGTAAGCCAGCGAATTGCTCAGTCTGGTTCAAGACAAGTGGACTCAAGTGCTGCCCCTCCTGGCCTTGCTCGAAGCATTTTTCAGTGCTGCTGCTGCCATTATTACAGTAACTCCGCCGTCCCAGCTTATCCGGAACCAGTGTCCGCTGCCCAACATCTTCTTTCATCATCGTCGACACGTCTCGCCTCTGTCTTTCTACTTCCTCACTCATAGCACTCCTCCCATTAAACGCCAGGCAACATCTAGAACGCCCCTCGCACAGTTGCTCGTCCCAAAACATCTTCTCAAGAAGTCGACTTTGATCGCCTGGAGCGGTTTGCCAAAGCACCATGGACCACAGCCAGTCCGCGTACGTACAGCACCCAATAATCAACACCTAACCCCACCATGGATGCTGGAAAGCCGGGATTTCTAGGTGGGGGTTTAGGACAAGTTCTCTCTCGTCATCTTCGAGCTTCTCAATCCTTGATGGATGGCCTGTTTTCCTTCCAAAGCGCGATGCACTGACACAGTGGATCAATCGCAGGCAAACCATGGAGCTGAAGGAGAACACTTCCATCGTCGTGCTGGGCGCCTCTGGCGACCTGGCCAAGAAGAAGACCGTACGAGTTCAACCAGTCTTCCACATTTTTTTGCACCAGAATCTGCGCTAATAAGCTCATTGCAGTATCCCGCGCTTTTTGGATTGGTGAGCAATTGAATCCGACATAGCTACAGTTATGGTCCCGAGTAAACCAGCATTTATCAGTTCAAGGCGCTGACAGCCCAATAGTTCCGAAACCAATTCCTGCCCAAAGATGTCAAAATTGTCGGATATGCTCGTACCAAGATGGATCACGAGGAGTACCTCAAGCGCATAAAGTCATGTATCAAGACTCCAACAAAGGAAATTGAACAACAACTTGAGAACTTCTTGGGCCTGTGCACATATATCTCTGGCCAGTACGATAAGGATGAGTCGTTTGAGAACCTGAACAAGCACTTGACAGAGCTGGAGAAGGGTCGCTCTGAAACTCACCGATTGTTCTACATGGCCCTGCCTCCAAGTGTCTTCACCATAGTCTCTCAGCACTTGAAGAAGTGCTGCTATCCTGAGAAGGGAATTGCAAGAGTTATTGTATGCCGAACGTTCCAGCTCCTTTTTGTTGCCTTTTTTTTTTTTAGGTCGGTCGGCACAGTCAAGTCTGACACGATGTACTTAGGTCGAGAAACCCTTCGGCAAGGATCTGGCGAGCTCTCGCGAGCTGCAAAAGTCTCTCGAGCCCGACTGGAACGAGGCGGAACTGTTCCGCATTGATCATTACCTCGGTAAAGAGATGGTCAAGAACATTTTGATTCTTAGATTCGGCAACTCATTCCTCGGCGCTACGTGGAATCGACACCACATCGACAATGTCCAAATCACATTCAAGGAGCCTTTCGGCACAGAGGGTCGCGGTGGATACTTTGACGAATTCGGCATCATTCGCGACGTCATGCAGAACCACTTGTTGCAGGTACTGACGCTGCTCGCCATGGAGCGACCCATCTCATTCGACTCTGAAGATATCCGAGATGAGAAGGTCCGAGTTCTGCGCGCCATTCCCGCCATTGAGCCCAAGAATGTTATTATTGGACAGTACGGCAAGTCACTCGATGGCAGCAAGCCATCATACAAGGAGGATGACACCGTTCCCGAGGACTCAAGATGTCCTACTTTCTGCGCGTTGGTCGCCTACATCAAAAATGAACGGTGGGACGGTGTTCCCTTCATCATGAAGGCTGGCAAAGCTCTCAACGAGCAAAAGACGGAGATTCGAATTCAATTCAAGGATGTCACTTCTGGAATCTTCAAGGACATCCCCCGAAACGAACTCGTCATGCGTATTCAGCCCAACGAGAGCGTGTACATTAAGATGAACTCTAAGCTGCCGGGATTGAGCATGCAGACCGTAGTCACCGAGCTTGACCTTACCTACCGACGACGATTCTCCGACCTGAAGATTCCCGAAGCCTACGAGTCACTAGTCCTCGACTGCCTCAAGGGTGACCACTCCAACTTCGTCCGTGATGATGAGCTCGATGCCAGTTGGCGCATCTTCACACCCCTGCTGCACTATCTCGATGATAACAAAGAAATTATTCCCATGGAGTATCCATATGGTAAAGTCACTCTCTTCTTCCTTCGTCTCAAGACGTAATCGTCACACTAACGTTGGTTATTTCTAGGCTCTCGTGGCCCCGTGGTGCTTGATGATTTCACAGCTTCTTATGGTTACAAATTCAGTGACGCTACTGGATACCAGTGGCCTACGACGGCGGCTTCTGCTCCCAACAAGTTGTAAGTGGTTGCTGTAAATACTCATCATGTTTGTACTATTTTTGTATGCCGATTCACCAAGTAACGACAGCACTAACACATTGTAGCTAAGTTTGACTCCCCGTTCACAAGACCCCCCAGAACTGAGTGGGAAAGAAAGTGTTGGAAAATCATTCTATGAGATACGAAACAATTCATGTACCCAGGCTCGTCATTCATAACGGTGATAAAAAAGGACCACAGTACCATGATGCCCTGTGAGGTGACGAGTTCCGTCAAACGTAGGAATGGAACATAGACTAAAACTCTCGGGAAAGCGTGTTATGAAAGTTCAACGTGGGAGACGCAAAGACCAATGCACCACGATTTGCTGACATTTGGTGACCCTCTCGTCCGCAGTCAAACAACTGTTCACATTGAACTCAAATTGAACTCAATGACGTATAGCCTGCAGATTCCGCTCTTGTGAGGGATACTATGTACTTACGTACATACGGATTAAGTACACACCTACGGATCCGTACTAGGTATTAGATGCCAAGCGCCATTTGTCCATGTAACATTGCTTATATAAGGTGGCCCACAAACGGCATATCACTGGTCTGTGCACCCAGCCTCACATGACCGAGCCAATGTTCGAGGCGGCGTCGAATGGTGAGCAAGCAGCTGCATAGTGAGTTCATCAGAATCTTCTGAATTGCGCCGTGCATCATCCTACTACGGGGGCGCATTCTTTAAAAGACGACATCAAGATTCAAATGACTCGAAAATTTCTCATCGTTACATTTGTATTCTCACCGTTGTCCAGCTGCCCTGCTCACGTCACGTCGCTCCTCCCTCCGCCACGCTTCGGCATCTTCGAGACAGCATCTTAATTTCGTACTCGGGCCCCGTCACGCGATCACGATCAGAACCACTTTCGAAACCCCGCATAGAAGCGGAATTTTCTCAATCATAACTCTCTGGACAGAGTTCTCTTTTGGTTCCATGCTGCATCGTCGCGCATTCTAGACGTTACTGGATCTGGTCGACAAGGTCCAGAGATCATGCGCCTCTTGCGCTGAACACTGGAATCTCGACTGGAAGCTCCTATGGTCGACAGAACTGCTCAAAATCAATCCCCGGCGCCTTCTCGCCTTGTCGAAGATTGCAACGGTAATCGCTGTGCCGCTGGTGGTGGCTAAATGCCCGGGGTGATCGCAATGGAGCCAGGCGGCCAGAACGGCACGCGCACCGACCACGATAGGGATTTGGGCACGAACGGTGTGAACGGTGTCGATGCCATAGATTCGCGAAATGGAGGTCTTGCCAGGGAGAAGGCTGCTGCTGCTCCAACGCCTACAGACGATACTTCGACTGGTTTGAGTGCTAAGGACGCATCACGGCGGCTCGAATCGGATGCCAACGATGTAAAGGCCGAACAAAGTCGGAACCGAATGAATGATCTTCCCGATGAAATTGTTCACATCACACAAGGATTTGTTCCTTTATCTCTACTTTTAACTCGCCTAGCTCAGACAACGCATAATGCGCTTGAAGACAAAATCGCAGAACTGGCCAAGATGCCAGTGCCTGCAACGACCATGAATGGTACTTCTTCATCATACTCTTCCAGTGGACCGGACGACACATCTGCAGAAAACTTGAGAAAGAAGGGAGCTCTCCTCCATTTCGCTCAAGAGTGGCACGGCAAATGGCTGAAGGCATTGGTCATTGCGGAATGGAGCAGGCAATCGCCTCAGGTCAGCAAACTCATTGACCTGAAGTATCACATCGACCAGCAAAGGATGCTCTTTGACGCTGCGCTCGACAACATTGTCAATGTCAAGCGAGATTTGACATTTGCTCGAATGCCGAGCCCCGACTTGAAGACTGCCTTGCAAGTACTGTCAACAGGGAGTGCACCATGGATGCCCGACGTGAGTTCTTCTGTCCGATCTAGACTTGGTGATATGTCGACGTGTTGTAACTAACCATTTCTCTGCAGCTTCATTACATCGAGCCACCTGCCTTAACGGCAGAGGAGCAGCTGAAGTGGATGGGCGATCTGAACACGTTACTCTCTCTACGACTCAATTTGGATGATTTCGATAAAATCCCCCCTCAGTTCCGCGGCTACGAAATCGGATCTGGACGAGTCACGTTCAAAGTCAACGGCGAGTTCGAAGTAGATCTTACCATCGCCGATGAAGACTTTGAGAAGCAATTCTGGTTCATTGATTTCAGATATGCCTTCAAGCCTGCAGCCACAAGGCTCTCCAACTCGTTGCGCTCTTATTTGGAGGCAGGTGTCAATGACTCTCTAGGGAGGGAGGGCTTGCAGGGCTGTTATCAGTTCCTGCATGAATTTGTCCTCACTACAAAGATACACGAGCTCAGGCGTCAAGCCTTGCAGCTGAGCCGAAGCTCATGGACAGGAACGTTGAATGTGGAGCCGCTAAACCGAGCTCTTGCTATCCAGTACTGGACGTCGAGATCCAACACAACCGGCTCGAAGAGCTGGGTTCTTGTTGCAGTCAATAGCAACCGCGAGCCGAATGGCAAACCCAACGCCAACGCATCAAGCCAACTTGTTGCCAAGTGGTATCGAGATGGCAAGGAGGTCCATGAGGTTCCCATTGACTTCAACGTGGATGAGCTGTCGGCGGAGTCGCTACTGACAAATGTCATCGCTCGGCACGTCGAGTACATTCTCAGCAATATCCATAGCAAGCTTCTGATGGCGGCACGGTTTCAAAAGCAGGAGGCAGGAATAGTCCTTCGGATTTCCAAGACGGATCCCGCTTCTTCCGTCTTGACTACGCAGGTGGGCTGCAGCGGAAAAATTTCATTGCTTATTGAGCCAATGACGGGCGTATTTGCAGTGAAGCCACAGTCTAAATTCACAATCCAACCTGAACGCCAGCTCAACGATGGCAAAATCCCTGCAGATGATGGTGTCAACTGCCTTGAGCATGTTCGCTGCGCCATCATGGAGGAGGAAGTACACCGCCGCGG
The DNA here is from genome assembly GCA_000729855.1 of Epichloe aotearoae. NCBI lineage: Eukaryota > Fungi > Ascomycota > Sordariomycetes > Hypocreales > Clavicipitaceae > Epichloe > Epichloe aotearoae. Next base: position 18,709 of record JFGX01000233.1, on the reverse strand, counting down.
CACGTCGATGGGATGGAATGTGCGAAAGGCAGCAATGACGATGGAGGAGTTGAGATTGGTGATGAAGATGCGAGACTGGACTCGTGCGATTTGGTTGCAGAAGGATGGCTGGGGTTCCAGCTGGTTCGTGGTGGTAGTCTTGAGCTTGAGCGGTGACGAATGGTGGCTGCTTGAATCGTAAGTCTTGCGGTTCTTTGCTGCGCAGGAGGAGAAACCCTTTGGAGCTTGGGAAAATGTTGTTCAAAGGAAGCTAATGACAGGCCCAGGAAACGAAACGATGGAAGCAGAACACCGCGGCTGCAAACAAAGATCCCGCTCAACAACGGCTACCCCGAGTTAACGGACACATTTTGGAACAACTTGGCGTTTCTCACTACTGGGCTCATCGCGCAATCAATTGACATGAGGGAATTGCATCGGCAGAGAATCAAGAGCGAGTCAAACTACAAACCCTCGTCGTCGGCCTCACTACTTGTACAATTGCCGTCAATCGACATTGCACTTTCTGATCTGTTCCCTGCCATGGCCTTCCATAAAGACGACGCCAAGTCGCATACATCAGTGTCGGATGATTCATCAGTGTCGGAGAACGATGAAGACTATGGGAAGACGGACATGTTATCCCTCATCCAGCAGGCGTCGGGGATCACCGTGCCTAGACCTAAGAAAGCGTGGGCAGAGAACATTGTCAACATCAGCTTCAAGGGGATTCAATCACTTGCGCCAACCGGCGCGACGAACGGGGACGGTTCACAAGAGACAGAACTCATCTGCGTCTCGGAAGCCATCATTCAAGTTAGGAATCTTTCAAAATTCTCTTCGTTATCCGGTCTGGCAGATCGCGACGTTTCATACGACCCACAGCGAGGTCAGTTCTCGCTTCGATTCCAACGCGCGGTAGGCAAGCCGGTGCTCGACACGCTCAAGTCACGAATCATGGCTATTGATCGATTCGTTAACTTTTTGGAAGCCATGGACAGCGCCAAGGGCACCATTACGACGGAGTCGGTGACGCTGCGTCAAATCACATTTTACTACGGCGGAAGCATGGCTCGTAGTCAACAAGGCCACGAGGCTCAGGAGGTACAGAGTCAGGAACAGAGTCAGAAACAGAGCCAAGAAGCGAAGACGACCAGGCGCTGGCGCGTGGTCTTGGACCTGTCCAAGGGAGACATTGACATTGAAATAGAAAAGGGCAATCCCCATCTACAAGTCGTCGATCTCATGAGACAGCTTGTCAATAGTGATGGCGGCATCAGCGGTCTCATGTCCTGGCTGGCAATATCGCTGCAGGCGCTGCAGGCCATCGGCAAGATGGACAGCCAGTGGGAGCCGCTCAGGGCAGCGGGACTGGGAGGCTTTGAGTTTTCCATGAAGACGATTGCGTGGATGACGATTGACTACTGGATCAGCACTGGCCCCAACGAACAAAGCCGCAAGACTGTGTCGGTGGACGTTAAGATGAGGCCTCGCCGCAGCCAAGCATGGTGGCACGTGTGGCGATCCGACGCCGACGCCGACGCCGACGCCGAATCGCAAGACGCCGTATCCAGAGCTCTACAGCCAGTCTGGGACGGCAAAGGCGAAGGCTGGCTTGGCCTGGCCACTGGCGCAGCGGGCCTGCCTGAAGGCGGCGTCGTGGCCATGCTACTGGCTGTCGACGAAGCGATTCGCACCTCTATCACCGACAGTTCAGCCGACAACAACAACAACAAGGATGTAGTTGTATTAGACTAGCCAGCCATCCCTCTATTTTTTCCCCTCACATAATAGTCCCATATAAAGAAGAGAAATTCCAAGGGACAAACAGCAACCCTTTTTGGCGCCCCCCTCCCCCTCAAAAAACCACCTAGGCAGTTCTAGTATCTAATCCCCTCCCCCCCCTTCCCTTTCTCATATTCATCTTCATTTTTTTTTCCTACTCGTTTTCGTGTAATGCTACGCTAATATGATACACAATGCAATACCGGAGGCAGGTATGCCGTGCAGCGTGCGGAGTTGGTCATTTACCATCGGAGTAGCATCGGCCCTGGCCCAAGTGGGACTCTTTGTGATTCACCGTTTCGTCCTTTTTTTGCTAGTCCGTTGTGAGAAGCAGGGCCAGGCCAGATGCGTTGTTTTCTCTCTATTCGTAATTGTCCCCCCTTTTTTTCTTTTCTGGAAAAATAAAAATGGCATGGGTTTAGATTAGAAGTGGGTGGATGGGTGGGTGTGGATGATGCCATTTGGACCATTGGGCGGTACCAATTGGCGAGTTCTTTGGGCGGTGGGCGGTGGGTGGTGAATTTGTCCAATGTTGGCAGCGTACATGTTGCTTGTTGTACTTATCCTGTGAGAAATTTTTAAGAGAAAGGGAGGAACCCCCTGATGGTATTTTCTATCCTCTCCGTTTTGAAATATTTACTCTCTTGCCCAACTCCCCTTCCCAACCCCCCAACCCCCCCCCCCTATCCATCATCACCTCTGTGCTCCCGCAGCCTGCCTCTCGAGATGCTTGAACCTCCGCACGGGAATCTTGGAAACGGGCACGCCGACAAAGGGTTCGGGAAACTCCAACGACTCCAAGCCAGTGGTGTGCCAGCCGTTGGGGTCCCCCGCGGTCTGCCTGGCGATGTCGTAGCCGGCGCGGATGGCGCCCATGGCGCCAATCTTGGAGTACGAGCCCCCCGCGACGGCGAGCCTGCCTGAGAAATGGTCGCGCAGCTCCTGGTCGGCCTGCATCATGCGGTCGTTGTGGCCCACAAAGTGCTGGGGGATGCACTCCTTTGCGAAGCGCGAGAGCGCAAAGCACGGCGTGTCGGCGGGGATGCCGAGATGCCGCTCCAGGAGGGACTTGGCCTGCTCGATGGCATCGGCCTCGGAGGGCGGGGGCGCGCCGGAGTCGTAGTAGTGGCCTCCCATGAGGACGAAGAGCTTCGTGCCGGGCGGTTCGTCGGGGCTCGTGGCGGCGCTGACGTCCGAGTCGTAGAAGACGCCGAGGGCGCGCTCCGCGTTGTGCTCGCGGCTGACGGACCGGGGGATCAGGTACCCGAACCCGGGCGGCTTGAGGTTCTCCTGGGGATACCACATGTTGACCGTCATGATGGACACGGAGTGCGTTTCGGCCAGGCTGGGCAGCTTCTCGGCCGTGACGCGCGCGAGGTCCTGGCTGGTGAGGGTCGAGATGACGCGGTCGTACGTGCACCGCTGCTGCTGCTGCTGCTGCTGCTGCTGCTTCTGCTGTGTATCCTCCCAGCTCCCCGTTGTGATGCTGACCTTGTCCGTCTCCTTGTCGTAGCTGATGTCCCTCACCGGCCGGCCCTTTTTGATCTCCACGTTTGCCGTCTTGCTCAGCACGTCCTCGAGTGCTCTGGGCAAGCTTTCCATGCCCTGCGCGCCAAAATGCAGCAGCGACCCCTTGGCCTTGAGCGCCATTCGTCGAATCTCGGCATCCTGCGACAGCTCACTCATGAGCACCTGCTCCCTCATGGTCATCTGCTTCACGTTTGCCCCCAGGTTGGGCAGATAGTACGCCCAGTAGACGCGATCGAAGACGCTCCGCGCGCTCAGCTTGTCAATGTCGCCCCCGTAGATGCCGTGGATCATGGCTGACGCAAAGTTCTCGGCGACGCTGCGGCTCCCGCTCACCTCGTACAGCCACTCCGATATGGACATGTCCTTGAGGGGCACGGCGCGGCTGCGCAGGCGGCGCAGGAAGAAGCCTGGCCCCGCGAAGAGGGACTGCAGGAAGAGCGGCTCACGGACGAATTCGGCGATGCTGGCGGCGGGGGGCAGCGTGACGAGATGGTCCGGGTAGTAGATGTACCGGGGCTGGTCGCGTGGTGTAAAGACCTTGAGGCCGAGATCGAGAGCCTGTTTTGCATTGAACGGTCGGATGGTCAGCCCAGCTGTCTCTTCATCTTGAACAAAAGAGGAAGAAGAAGAAAAGTCTTGCTTGCTTGCTTACCAGGTCGTAGAGGATGAGATCGTCAAATCTCCAGGTACTCGTGTGCAACGACGACAGGGTCCGAGGTCCCCTCTCGAAACTGACTGTCCCCTTGACGCCATCCACGTCGACGGGCACTCGATCGGTCCGGATCCAGCCTCCTAGACTGTCGCTGCCCTCGTAGAGGGTGATTTTGGCCGTCGACGGCAGCTGCTTCGCGAGGTAGTAGGCCGTCGTGAGGCCCGTCAATCCTCCTCCCACGACGGCAATGCTCCCGTTGTCACTGAGCGTCGCATATCTCCGTCGATTGATGCATGCGGCTGGCTGCTGCTGCTGCCGTTGGCATCTTCGCCGGCTGCTGGAACATGCGATTGATGGCGACGCGGAGTAATTGGCGGCGGTACTCGGAGGACGCCATGGGCTGCTTCGACAGAGTTGAACTCTGGTCCGGCTGGCGGATGCCAGTGTTGTTAGGGTCATGGCAGCGTCTCCTGCCCGTTTGCGACCCATTGCACCATGGCATGGCATGGGCGTTGTCGTCTTGTGGTGTGCGACTTCGGACAATTCGTCCATGGGCCATGGGATGGATCATGGGGGTCAGTTTCAAGTCGGAAAGGAGAGTGGGTCCGGGGCCACCCGCTGGCGAATCGACTTCCAACATTGGCATAATATTCAGCTACTCCGTACATTTATGTATGTACGCTTCACAATGCCTTTGTGGCACTTGCTTGAAAAAAACCACGGTCAACATCTTTTCATCAGAGTAGATTGTGCAGGGCCCGAGGGTAATTATGCTCTACTACATGGACATCATTGTTCCGTTCCTTAGTCATGCCGCGGCGCTCAACACTGCGCACCTGTATTTTTTATTTGAGGCTATCCACCACCGTCTTCATCAGATTGGTACAATCCTTCACTTGTTATTCCCTCTGTTCCTTGCGCTCATCGTTCCCTTCGGAATGGGGAGGCAAGACGTCGACGTTTCCCACCGCCAAAACATTTAACGCCTCCCATGCCCTTTCATCGTGACAGCAAATACGTCCATCGAAAATGTACATGACCCTACATTCGGGGCAGAAACAATGACGTAGCCCCAACCAAGCCTGATACTCGTCAAACTGACCACATTCTGCCGCGTGCTTCTTCCTTTCACTTTCAGAGGCAACCGTCCACTACTGATGACGATCCAGGCTGCAGAGGACGTCCTCTCTACTAGGAAAAATATCACATGCTCCATGATCGGACAACATCTACCCAATGACCTCAGCGTCCTGCGCCTCTTGGTCCGTCATGCCATCCCCATCAGGTTTGACAAGTTCTTCGGCCGCATCCTCATCAACAAACTTCCTCTCACTGACATGCTCGTTGGCCGAGTCGGCGGTCCAGACCTTATCCTTGAACCCTCCTTGTTGGCCCACGTCGTGCGCAAAGTTGCAGCTGGGGTTCAGGCACGGGTTGAACCTGCACTTGGTCGTGACGTGGGTGAACTTGCAGTTTTCTGTTGTGCAACCAGCACCATTCCGGCACAGAGGCATCGAGGGGTGCTTGAACGGACACCTCGGGTTCTGGCAGTTGGGGAAGAACTTGCACTCCTGTTCACTTTGGTGCGCAAGCTTGGTCGCGGGGGAGGGATGACGGCCGACACATTTCCTGTTCTTGCAGGCAGCTCCAAAGCTGCAGACGTCGCTGGTGTCAACCGACGCGCCTGGGGGAGCGGCTGGCGATTGATGTGCAAATTTGCACTCCTTGTTGGTGCAGTGTAGGTTGTATTTGCAGACGGTGTCTTCGGGACTCGGGAGCTCACGCTTCTCACCGGACATGTCGACATCTTCTGCTCCTTCATCAGTGTCTTTCTTGGGGCCGTCGACGCTGGCTTGGTGGGTGTGGTTGCCCCTCCTCTTGTTGGGGTCTTGCACTCGATCAAATAGTGACTTGCCGCGGCGCTGATTTCCGAAACCTCCGTTGTTGCTGTTGTTGCCTCCGTTCATTAGCTGCTGTGAGAGTTGATACATCATCTGGTTCTGTTGTTCGAGCATAGCCATGAGCTCCATCTGGTTGGGTTGCTGGCCGGTCATCATCCATGCAGCGCCTTGGGGTCCTGCCGCCAGCCCAGCTTGTACATTCGTAGCACGAACGTTCCTTTGCATGCGCCCTTGCGCATTTCGGGGCCCGGATGGTGGGTTGCGGCCGTGTGCATTGATCCTTTCGTTACCATTACCACGCACACGATGGAGAGCATTGTCCGCCGTTCGATCCATGGCTTTCGACATGTGACCGAGCATTCGTTTGTCTCGACCACCTCTAAGGTTGCCATTTCGCATCGATTTCGGACCGGTAGGGCTAGTTATGTTCATGTTAAATCAATGTGCATTGGGGTTTCGAACAGGGACAAGTGCAGTTTTACTTACACATTCAGTTCCGAGGCTTCATTGGCATTCATATCTGTGTCCATTTCTCCTCCTGGCAGCTGGTCTTGGGAAGATGCCTCCATGGCGTGCCCACCCGCAGGCAGGCCGCCGTTCAACTGGGCATTTAGCAGGTCGATCTGCTCAAACAGCCATCTTGAAAAGTTGTGGACACTGGGGTCGTCGGCAGGCAAACCGAGCAGATCCCCCGATAATTCTGCAGCGATTTGATCTTGGGTCTTGCCGTTCGCCAGCATCAGGATTATGTACTCGGCAAGCGCGGAGTCATCAGCGCCGGATCCCCATCCCACTTCGATAAGCTTGGGTTGGATCGCAGTGCTAAGCGCATCCGCCAGAGGCGTATTGATAGCGACCTCGACAGGCATGATGTGCAGGTTGGTATGTCGAGAAAGATTTCGCAGGAAGAGGTTTTGGGGATGTGAGGGAAGGGGAGGAGGTGAGGGGGGTGGAGAGTTGTTGCGATACGCCGGGGGCGCCGTCCACGAAGTACGATCGTCTTGTCTCGACGCGTCGACCGAGAATTTTTAGCCGAGTAGCTTCGCTGCGTGGAAAGGTTGCGCTGTCTGCGCTGTCTGACTGATTGTGCAGGAATCAGTCGTGATTCGAAACCTGTTCACGGGGTTACTTTGTTATCGCGGACGAGGGAATGGCAAAGCGACGGAATTGCAGTAGAAGTGATGATATCAATTCGAGCGCAGGTGTCTGAAAGACTCGAGCCATGTCGAACTCGCAGAGCTCGTGATCAGTCACGTGTGTTTTGCGGGTATTATTGGCATTGCTCGCTCGCTACCCTATAGAAACATGGTCATAATACGGGGGGAGATGAAGTGCTGGTGTTGGCGTGGAGTTTGGCTGTTATGCAACGCTTTTTAAAAAAAAAAAAAAACTCTCCTTGGGATAATCCATTGGCGCTACAATGGCAGTGACGACCACGTTGGTCTTGAGCCAATGCACCTTGATTTCCGGTCATTTCAAGTAATGACCATGAACCATTCGAACCATTCGAACCATTCTCCCGGCGCAGGATACGGACTACTGCATTTCCGGTGTTGTGCGGTGCCGGCCAGATCGTCTTCAAGTCCGCTGCACAGAATCTCTATCCATCAACAAGGGACATGCCTGCATGCCTGCCCACATGACATTTGCCGATGAAACACAGGGACCTCAGGTTGCAGGGGGTCATCGTGATTAAACGGGCCATCGGGCGCATCGGGCGCTCAGGCTTTTTATTTGACAAACCCCTTTTCTCCATTGGCCGCGTGTTGCAAGGCACATGAAAGGCATAATAAACGCATAAATCAGTGGCCAGTCGGCTGCGCCCCCTTTTTCGTGCAACACCTCGGCTGGCACGTCAACCCCGCTTCGATTATGTATGTACAGACTGTTCATGCAAGTACATGTACTTCGTACCCTTCGAACCTCGGCAATCAGTGCAATCAGTGTAATCAGTCAAATAGGAATTTGATAACCCAAGACAGCCCGAACTGAAGACTCGGCAAAGAGCACTCTGATCGAGCCCACAAGTTTGCGTTCCACAAGAAAACACAAACACAATAAATATATTTGGCAGGACTGCCACTCCCTGTCTCTCAACCCCAACCCCCAACCCGTACCCAACCCGTACCCATCCCGACTGAGCTTTACCGACAAAGACAATCCCCTGCCTTGCGTGAACAGCCTTGCTTGAACAAGCAAATACCTACTCTTCCCCAGAGCCAGCAGTCGTCACCCTGCAAACATGGGCTTGGTAGAAACCATCGCGGAGCATCTCTCCGTGAAGTTGATCATCTCATTCCTTCTCTTTGCCCTGATCCTCCGCGGCATCGTGGCCAGAATAGATGAGAATCGCCGCCTCAAACGTCTGGGCAACCGTGGCATTGACATGACCTCATGGGTTGTTCCCTTCGGTAAGGCCATATATGCCGTCCATATCCATTGTCGACCAACCTCAATATCGATATATATTCCCCCACCGTCCAACCACTTCGAACTGCTGTGCTCACGCAGAAACCAGGCCTGGACATCATATTCAAAAGTTTGCTCGCCGTCAAGACCAACGAAACCATGGAAGTCTGGCGAGACCTCTTCTTCAAGCGCCACAACTCCAACACCGTCGAGGCGCGCATCGCCAACGAGCGCGTCGTCTTCACGGCTGACCCGGACAACATCAAGGCCATCCTGGCCACCCAGTTCTCCGACTACGGCAAGGGCGAGTCGTTCCATGACGAGTGGAAGGAGTTCCTGGGCGACAGCATCTTCGCCACCGACGGCGCCCTGTGGCAGAACAGCCGGCAGATGCTTCGGCCGCAGTTCACAAAGGACCGCGTCAGTGACCTCGAGTGCTTCGAGTCGCACGTGGAGACACTCTTCAAGGCCATTGCCAACGGGGGCGCTCTGCAGGGGGAGAACCAGCCTGTTGACATGGCCAGGGTGAACGGCCAAGTCGTAGACATTGCGGACTTGTTCTATCGGTACACCCTGGATGTGGCCACGGATTTCCTCCTCGGTGCCGATGTCAAGTCCATGAGGTATGTTATCAACGAACTTGAGAGAGAGAGCATCTACCATTCCCTACTGCCCTCCCCCCCCCCAACCAACACCATGGAAGATAACCCTCCCCGATACACACACAGTAAACACAAAGCTAACACCCCCCCCCCCCCCCCCCTCTAGCACACCCAAGCAAGAATTCGCAGAAGCCTTCAACTCGGTCCAGCGCTTTCACAACATCACCTCCCGAGCCAACAACCTCCGCCACCTCATCCCCAAGTTCCAGTACCGCTCCGACCTGCGCGTCATCAACGACTTCGTAGGCCGCTTCATCGACATGACGCTGCGCATGACCCCCGAGGAGTTGGAATCCAAGAGCAAGACCGACAAGGGCTACACCTTCCTCCATCAGCTGGCCCTCTTCACGCGCGATCCCAAAATCATCAGAGACCAGATCGTCGCCGTCCTGCTCGCCGGCCGCGACACCACCGCCGGCACCCTCTCCTGGGCCATCTACGAACTCGCCCGCCACCCAGAGTGCCTGGCCAAGCTGCGCCGCGAGATCCTCGACAATGTCGGTCCCACCAGACTTCCCACGTACGAGCACCTCAAGAACATGCCCTACCTCAAGGCCATCATCAACGAGACGCTCCGTCTGTACCCCTCCGTCCCCTTCAACGTCCGCGTCGCCCTCAAGGACTGCACCCTCCCCCGCGGCGGCGGCGCAGATGGCTCCGAGCCCATGCCCGTCCTCAGAAACACAAAGGTTGGCTGGTCCACCCTCGTCATGCAGCGCCGGCCGGACCTCTACCCCCCCGTCTCAGACACCTTTGCCGATCCAGCAGTCTTTAGTCCCGAGCGCTGGGCACACTGGCACCCTAAACCCCACGACTATATCCCCTTTAACGCTGGTCCCCGTATCTGTATTGGGCAGCAGTTTGCTCTCACGGAAATGAGCTACGTTCTCGTGAGAATGTTCCAGCGCTACAGCCGTCTGGAGAGCCACATGTTTGACCTGGATGGCGACAAACCTGTTCTCAAGGCGGATGTGGTCTTGTCGCCTGGAAAGGGTGTCCATGTTGCACTTTGGGAAACTGAAAAAGTGTAATGGGCTTTTCTCCTTCCTTGTTCCTTCCTTCTTCTCTTCCTGCACAGAATGGGGACTTGAGATACTTGGCACATTGCTAGGATAAATCGAATGCCGCTTGGGTTGTAGATGTGTAATTTTGCGAGGCAAAGCAAACAGTGAATACTTAACGAGTGCCCTTATTTCGATGCTGTGCAAAGAAGATGAAGAAGAAGAAGAAATAGCAGCGTCAAAAGGAACATTCTTCGTCATCAACGACCCCGCTTTACTCTCCGACCATAGTCAAAAAGTCTTCTACTTTTCAGGGACTCGTCATGTCTTCTTCGTAGTTCCAAAATGGTCCATTTCTTATCTACGTAGGTATGCTCAACTTTTCACCGCCGTCTGTTCATTTCTTGCCGAAACTCTCTCGCACAGCCTGGCCGAAGCGCCGAATTGCCTCGTTCATGTTTTCTGCACTGGCAGCAGCGTACGTAGCTCGGAAGAATAGCCCAGGCATGGGCTTCTCCTTCTCGGCCAGAAACCACGAGCCACGAGCCACGAGAACGCCGCCGTCGATGCAAGAGTCAAAGATCTCCTGCTCTACTTCTGCAAGAGTCTTGGTGCTGGCGTGAGGGTGCTTGGAGTAGTCTACCTTGAGCCACAACTGTGATTTCATCAAAGTTAGCGGCCTTTTTTTTTGTCTTCATTTGCCAAATTTGATCTCTATGCGAGGAGAAGAGGGCAGAGGGAGGACCCGCAACTTACAAACATCCCGGCAGCTGGTGGTGTCCAGGCCACAATATCCTGAGGCAGGTGGTCTTCGCAAGCGGCCAGAAGGGCATCTCTTCTTCTTGTGTATTGCATGCGAAGATTCATTAGCCATTGCAGATAGCCTTCATGGCCCCATGTCTCATCAAGCAACTTGTACAGGATGACCTGAGAGAAGCCGCTGGGCCCTTGACTAGCCACCTCGGCATGGCGTTGGTATCGCTCAATGATTTGTTCAGAACCAACGACCCAACCGAGTCGCGAGCCGGGAACCAAGACCTTGGATACCGAGTCCATGCGCAAAACACGGCCATCCACGTCCATGCTGACAAAGGTTGGTATCAGTGACGACACAAAGTCTTCGACACTTGCAGGCGGAGGCACGTCGACCTGACCCCGGCCGGTATAGGGTTGCATTTGGAGAAAGTAGTACGGTTCATCTTCAATAATGAAGACATCGTGCTTCTGAGCAATAGCGTAGATGGCTTTTCGGCGCTCATAACCCTGCGTAGCTCCTGTGGGGTTTTGACCCGAAGGAACAGTGTAAAGAACATGAGGCTTCCTGGCTCCACGAGACGCTGCATCCCAGTTGGTGAGGATATGGTCCATGGCCTCGGGCACCAATCCTTCGTCGTCAATGGGAGAGCCAAAGAGGTTAATACCGAGAGGATGAATTGTCTCTAGAGCTGTGGAGAAGCTGAAGTCCTCGGTCAGGACCGAATCGTTGCGGTCCTTGTCGCAGAACATTCGCAATGCTTGCTCTAAGGCCCCTGTGCTGCCGATCGTCTGACAAATTCGCCAGTCCGCATATGGAGGATTACAGACGATCTCGGTATGCTCAGTCAAGAAACGCATCATTTGGGCTGAACCGGTAGACTGGCCGTAGTTGAGGGCAATGGATAAGTCGTAGACAGCCTCGTGGTCGCGGACATCGTATTTGCCGATGGTCACAGTCTGCCCTTTCTCCAGAGTCTCCTGTTCCGAGAAGTGAGGAGCTACAGGTACCTTCATGGCGATTTCAGCGAAGGGGAACGTCTCACCAGATGGAAGTCCACCTCCAAGAGAAATAAGACCAGGCTTCTTGAGATGTCTAGCTGCTTGCTTGAGAGTGCATGGTTTTCTTTCCAAACTTTCCCTGGACAAGTGGCCTGGACGCAAATTTGGTCAGTCTCATGAAGCGAGGCACGCAAGGTGATAATTTTGAACAACTTACTGTCCCATTGTCTTGCTTTTGGCTTCCCCACGGTCTTCAGCGCGGTCAGTGTGCCGTTTTCTCTCTTTCATTAAGAAAAAAAAACCCCCATGGCTGTTTGAACAACTTACAGAGCCTTTAAACATATCACTATCTGAAGCGGCAGCAATTCCAGCAACGAGTTTGCCGGCCGTGGCTCTCCTTGCCAAGATTTCTTGGATGATGGATGAGCCGGAAGTTACACCATTGTTAGTGCCGTCCTTGGACTTGGCGTGAAAGGTTTGCGCATTGCCGCTTTCAAGTTGTCCGGCAATGGTGGGGGGGGTGGCAATCGGCATCTCGGAGATTGGCGCAAGAGCCGGGAGTTGAGTGTGGGTTTGAAACTGTGTGGAGGGTGACTGTGAGTGGCAGCGTCGTCTAAGCGGGTGATTCAGGCGCAATGCAACCCAGCAAGTTTGTAGTTGACAAGGCCAGAACTTGGATGCGGAAAATGGAAGAGAACAGTGGTTGGGTGCAGGAAAGAAGTTGAGGAAAAGACGGGAGGAAAAGGAAGGCGCAAGGTGTGTGGTGGTTGCAGGTTGCAAGTCCAACAAGTCGTTCTTGCCCATTGGCAAGCAAGTTGAGGAGACGTCTGGTGACTGATAGATATCTACGGAGTACGGACGCAAAAAGACGGACGAATTAGCAGCCAGCCGCCGGCCGTGGGTGTACAACACATGTACGGTGGGGTGGGCCAGGCGGCGTCAGATTCTCCGTCGAGTTGCTGTTTTAGTGCAGTCCGTCATGCAGTGCAATCGGACCCGGCATCCGAAGAGGAGCCCAAGGATGAACACAAAGCAGAGGTTATTCATTCGCCGACTTTGACTTTGTCAGGACTGATTGCTACATACTGTGAAACTATGAAACTGTGAAACTGTGAAGCTTGACGCCGGCCAAGAAACACTTTCCGATAAGGGAAGTCTGTCAATCCGTCTTGCCATACCTGATACGGCATCACATCCATTCACATCCATTCATCTCATCTGTTAATCCGTACGTCCGTAGTCCGTCCAGTGCGGTGTATCAAGCCGCGTCCTGCCCATTGACCAGGACCCCGCCGGTCCGCTAAACAAACTCCCCCACAGGGCGACCCCACACCCACAGTCATCAAAGTCACCCGACTGAGTGGGCAGGGCCAACCGCCAACTGCCTGCCAGCTGCCAAACGTACTACACTGTAATAATTGCTGCACCATGCTGCACCACCACCTTGTCGTCAACGACCCGCGCCTCCGCCATCATCACCAAGTCTTGAAAGCTGTGAGGGGACTAGTCGGCATCTAGTCGGCATCTAGTCGGCATTTTCTAATTCTCTACTCTACCCTTCACCACCATTTCCCCGTATGCCGACCATATAGTACAATCAATGAGGCCGGAAACCACCTTGCTCACGGGCCTCAATGCACGGAGATGACTCGGAGGGTGCAATCGTCCAGTCTCGAATCCCTCAAACTCTGAAAGCTGAACGCTACACATAATAGCTGATCGCAGGGATCGCAGGGGAGCTTGCGGCCATCATGTATTGGCCCATCGGCACTCCGCGCATCTATGCTACGAGCAGCGGTCGCACCCCCGAGCTCAACCTATTCGTGTCATACGACGGCTTACAACAACCCGACAGCTCAAGCTCATCATCGTCTCTTGCTCAAGATAGCCAAACTCGTGCCGCTGCTGCGACGGACCACGATGATGATGATGTCGACCCTCTGCCCCCGGTCACGTCCATCACGCCCGCGACGCCCGCGACGCCAGCCGTCCAGTCAATCGAGGAGGACGATTTCATCACCTCAACAAAGAATCTGTCGCTGTCCACCGACCCAAGTAATAAGAATGCTGTTCCATTGAAGGCACCCGTGCTCGCATTGTGTGTCGCCCGTACTGGCCACATCTTCGGTACCGCCACGGCCACAAGCATCACGCTATGGCAAACCAAGGTGAGCTGCCTTCCATCTTCGTAGAGCTTGCAATTCTTGCGAATGATTTTGTTTGACGGCATGTCAAGAAGCACGCACTGAATTGCCATCATAGCCTACTGTCATACTTGCCGTCGTCGTACGATCCGAATCTTCCATCCGATCATATGGGACCAACGTCGACCTCCTGCTACGCGGAGACTCAGCCATCTTGGTAGTGCACACCTCCAAGGGCTACCTCATAACCTATTCAATAGCTACAGATGGAGAGTCTTGCGTGTACAAACCACAATTTCCCAACTACCACAACGTTCAACGACGAAAGCAGAGTCTCATTGGTTCTCAAACAGGGCTACGGGGAGACCAGATTCTTTGGGGCCCAGGGGAGGGCTCGGGGGTCCGCGATGTTAGTGTTCGTTTTCGGATGGTGATCAAGATTGATGCTGGGATTGAAAGTGCTTTGGCGCTCGACGACGAATTAGTGGTAGCGACAAGGAGGCCAGCAGCAGTACAGTGTATACGATGGACCCCCGACAGCACCGGTAATCAAACGAGAACCGAACTTATAAGCAAGATGGGCTGGGTTGAAAAGAAGTCCTCGATTGTGGAGATGACATACGATAGACCCATGAACCTGGCCACTTGGATCACGAGTGACGGAAGGGCATATGCTGTACAGCGCCAACAACTACGAGCCGACGCGGATGCTGAAAATGCAGATGTCAAGCGACTGTTCAAGGGCCACTGTTTCCACAGCCCCGATTGCGCAAAGAGCTTTGCCGTCACGGCGGTAATCAACGCTCGATTTTCATTGATTGCCGTTGGTTGTGCAGATGGTACCGTCCATGTGTATTCGGTTCGAGACTATGCGGGCAACATTGTGCTGTCGCATAAACAAGGCATACCCGTTTCAAGCACGGCTGCCGGGCCCTTCAAAACTCTGTCCTATTCTCCAGATGGATATTGTCTATTCGCAGGTTTCGAAAGGGGGTGGTCGACATGGAGCATGTTTGGCAAGCTGGGAAGCAATAGTTTTGGGGCTGATGCTGGCATTTCGAACGGTAACGAGGAGCAGTGGCTGGCCGGAACTCGCTCTGCTGCTTGGATCGGAGGTGGCTCGGAGATTCTACTCGCGGGACCTAGCCATGAGGCCATCTGGAGTCTTGAAATGGCAAAAAACGCGGTGACGGGCTGTTATCACGAGGCAAATGTCTTCCGAACAGTTCTCCAGACACCGTCGGCGGTCATGATATACCGAGGATACGACCTTCCCGACATGACAAGTATTTCGGCCGAGCCTTTCTTGTGGCACACTGCCAGAATCCCCCCTACATATCTTTTGAACCAGTGGCCCATTCGCCAGACAGTCATCTCCTCGGATGGTCGGTATGTTGCGGTGGCGGGGCGCCGTGGGCTCGCACATTACAGCGTCAACAGCGGACGATGGAAAACGTTTGCCACAGAAGAGATGGAGAATGAATTTCAGGTTCGCGGTGGCATGTGCTGGTATCAGCACATTCTCATTGCTGCGGTGGAGAGCAACAAAAACTACGAGCTGCGTCTGTTTTCCCGAGAGACGGCACTCGACATGTCTCAGGTATTATTTCGACAACAAATACCTGCACCAGTCGTCCTGGTGACCACCTCGGGAGAGGATTCGCTTCTTGTGTATACGTACGAGAATTTGCTCTATCATTTCATTCTTACTCCCTGGTCCGACTCTGTCCGCTTGGTTCAGGTTGGGCAGATTGCATTCCATGGCATCGTGCGATCCCCCGCAAGAGTTCGTGGACTGAGCTGGATCTTACCACAGAGCCAGCTTGTAGATGGGGACCCATCTCAGGATGTAGCCGTTGCATCTGTCATCTTCTTGGTAGATGGAAAGTTGGTGCTGCTCAGCCCCTCGCTCAACGAAGAGGGCCAACTGAAATACGACATGCGAATCATTGCACAGAACGTCGAGTATCATGCCAGCATGAGAGACCAGCCGTTGCTCAACGTGGCCCACTTGTCCGGCGACCCGTCTCTACGACAAGGGCCGCCAGCTCTAAAACATTCTCTTTGGCTATTTGACGGAATGGAGATCAAGGCTTGGCCGAACATTGATGAAGTACTCGGCGCAGCATCAGTCGACAATGGCAAGGATTTGCCCCCTTCAGTCTCGGTCCCCGTCGACTTCTATCCGCTTTCTTTGCTTCTGGAAAAGGGCATCATCCTGGGGGTCGAGTCTGACTTGGTCCAACGGCGAGACGTTACCTTTTCATTTTTTCATTTCGCCATCAGGGTAAGTGCGCCGCCACGGCCGCCACGTTCGCCGCCGAAAAAAAAAAAAAAAATCCTTGGCTGTATTTTGAACATGATGCTAACTTGAGTGCTCCTTGGCTCAACAGACACATTTGTTTCTGCCCGACATCTTACGGTTCTACTTGCGACAGAGCAGGACAATCGAAGCTGGAGAACTGTGTGAACAGTATCAGAAGCTGGAATACCTGTCACACGGGCTGGAAATCCTCCTGCACCGTGTGTTGGACGAGGAGGCCGACACATGCCCTAAGCCAGAAGAGGCAGTTCTACCTCGAGTGCTGTCACTGTTGTCGTCATCAAAGGAGTATCTCGACGTCGTGCTGCAGTGCACCCGAAAGACCGAGGCACGACAGTGGAAGACGTTGTTCGCTTACCTACCACCAGCGACGGAGCTATTTGAAGAATCACTGCAACGGGGATCCCTGAAAACAGCGGGAGGATACCTGATAGTGCTGCACACCCTAGAGGAATTGGAGTCATCCACAGACCAGTCGGTGCGCGTTCTATCCCGGGCCATTCAGGAGGGAGATTGGGAGTTGTGCAAAGAACTGGCACGCTTCCTAGCAGCCATGGATGAGACAGGTGAGGTGCTCAAGGAAGTCATGCAAATGGTGAAGATGGGGCAAAATTATGAAGCGGGACGCGATGAGATGAGAAGCCGCTTGGAGATTCCTGGCCCCAAAGTTGCCAATGGCAGCGGCAGGAGAGGTAGCAGGGAGTGGCAAGAGGCTGTTGATGAGGCAGAGTCTGATCTGCCATCGGCAAGCGATGTTTCTAGTGTTGGGTCCATGGCCAGCCCCTTCAACGAGCCTAGGTCGCCCTAGCAAGCAGACTGATGGTTATCGGGCGTTGAACTGTGTATGGATGGATGGATAGGATGCTTGGACGGGCCGACATTGGGAGCCAACATAATATACCAATTTAGTTCTCGTTCTTTTTGAATCCCGAAATCAAATCATGGAGTGGAGCTGCACCCAAGTCAGCACGTCACGTTATCGAGCCATTGCCCCCCCCCACCTCTCCCACCCCCCCTTCAAGCGACCCCCCCTCAGATAACCACCGCCGCCACCACAAACACTTGCATCATCAACAACCACCCCCAGCGCCGGCCTCGGTCGGCATCCTTACCAACTTCCACGATCAACACGCAATATATTCGAAAATATTCGTATTACTGCCCAACATGATGGAGGATTTTGTTAGCGAGTCTGATAGCGACTATGCGAGCTATTGGCGAGACTGGGTACGTTTTCCTCTCCTCCCCCCTCTTTGCCCTCTTTACCTTCCAATGTGGAATCTGGGTTGGCTAACATTGGTCATTGTGCGCCAGTTCATCTCGTCCCGAGGCAACGAATACTTTTGCGAAATCGACGAGGACTACCTCACTGACCGGTTCAACCTGACGGGCTTGAACACGGAAGTCCAATACTATCAGTATGCGCTGGACTTGGTGACGGATGTGTTTGATCTGGACTGCGACGACGAGATGAGGGAGACGATTGAGAAGTCGGCTAGGCATTTGTATGGGCTGGTGCATGCACGATATATTGTCACGACGAGAGGGTTGACCAAGATGGTATGTTTGTTTTTTTCCTGCTTTCCTTGATTCTGTTTCCTGTGCTTTTGGGTGAGAGAAAGCCTCCGTCCGTAACGAATGAAACTGACGCGGCGAGAGCAGCTCGACAAGTACAAAAAGTCGGAATTCGGCAAATGCCCCCGCGTCAACTGCCACTCGCACCCGCTTCTCCCCATGGGCCTAAGCGACGTGCCCAACGTGAAGCCCGTCAAGCTGTACTGCGCGCGGTGCGAAGACACGTACAACCCCAAATCGTCGCGGCACGCCACTATCGACGGGGCCTACTTCGGCACATCCTTCCACAACATCATCTTCCAAGTATACCCCGCGCTGATCCCGTCCAAGAGCGTGGAGCGGTACGTGCCGCGCGTGTACGGATTCAAGGTGCATTCCACGGCGGCGCTGGTCCGGTGGCAGAACGTCAAGAGGGATGATATGAGGAGGAGGCTGAGGAAGCTTGGGATTGATACGGGGTTCCGCGAGGAGGCTGGCGACGAGGAGGAAGAGGAAGATGAGGATTTGGAGTTTGAGGCGGTGGATGCGAGGGCCGGGCTCATTCCTGTTTGAGAGGGCGGGCGGAAAGGGAGCAGACGGGGGGATTATTCGTGCAACCACTTTTGAGGAGTCTTTTTGTATCCCGACCAGTCGCCGTCTTGTTCTGCCCTCATTCGAATCGTTTCCAGATTTTTTTGGGAACTTTTCTTCTTCCCCCACCCTTTTTTTTTCTTTTCCTCCACAACACTACCACTACCAGGAAAACATTCTAGTCTGTGCGAGTCCTCTTATTTGTTTTTGCATCTGGCGTTGGGGATGGATGGAATGGGAATTGACAGATATGGAATGGTAAGGAGGTAACAAAGGGGGGGGTATCTTGGCCGTAGTTTAATGGGAGCGTTTACAAGGA
Organism: Epichloe aotearoae; assembly: GCA_000729855.1. Lineage (NCBI taxonomy): Eukaryota > Fungi > Ascomycota > Sordariomycetes > Hypocreales > Clavicipitaceae > Epichloe > Epichloe aotearoae. Next base: position 104 of record JFGX01000233.1, on the reverse strand, counting down.
GTAGATGGGCTTCATTCATGCATTGCTCCAAGCGGTTGTACAGTGTTACCAGCGGTCCAGTCTGGCTTAGCAGGGTTATCCATCGTAGACTACGTTTGCACGGC
>JFGX01000232.1:0-44111 GCA_000729855.1 Epichloe aotearoae | reverse complement strand
CCACTATATATCCTTTTTGATTATCTCCTATTCCTATTTATATAATAAAGACTAGAAATATAAATAGCACTTATAATATTATATAAATAACTTTTCCTACTACTAGTAATTCCCTTATAGTCTTCTTAATAATTATTTAATTATCTAGGCTAACTAGATAAATCCTACACTTCTTTAGAACTAAGTCTTACTAACCTGGTTTTATTTATAATTATATTTACTCCCTTTAAGGAACTATAGTAAATCCCTTATTATAGAATAAATCTATATAATCCTCTAGGAGTTTCTATATCTATTATTATTTATCCTTATCCTAGGGATTAAAATAGTTTACCTATATAGCTATATAAATTATAGTCTATAATTCTATTATAATCTATTCTATTATTAATAAACGCTTCTCTATATGTGTTTCTATTACTATTATAAGGTCTACTGCTAAAGCTTATTCCTTAGGGTTAACTATATATACTCTTATAGCTAGGTTAATAGACTTAAATCTCCCTAACTCCTACTTTTTACTAATTATCACTAGTTTATTACTCCTATTATATATTATAATATATTACGTAGATCTGTCTATAATTACTACATAAACCCCTAGGTTTTATAGCTACTTAGGCTTAAATAATGCTCTATTATCCTTACCTAACTAATAGTTTATTAGTAGTAATATTATTATATATAGTTAGATTATTACTATATAGGCTAACTTAACTAGTATGTTAATTTTAGGTTAATTATACTATGCTACTATAGGAATAGTAACGTTCCTACATATTCTAATAACCGCTTTCCCCTTACTTACTATGATATTAATCTATTATAGCATAATGTAATCTATGCCTAATAGTATATTTGCCCTTAATAACTTAATAATAGACACTTCTCTAATAAATAATGTAATTACAGGTTATCTATCTAGCGTGCTACCTATAAAGTTTATTAGTAGTAGTATATATTTATTAGTAAAGTGAATATCTACGCTAATTCCCTTTATATTAATAGGCGCTGCTCTAGTTTATATCTTAATATCTAGATACTATTTAGCTACCTATGTAGCATCCGCTAATATAATTAAGCATCCTATATTGCAATAGATATCCACCTAGTTATCTAAATTATCTAAATTTAGGTAAATCTAAAATTATAGGTATATCTATAACTAAAATACATAGCTAATACCTATATTATGTTATATATTAATTATTAATTAAAAGATTAGTATTTTACTGCCTATCTTTATCTTAACCTTTATTAAGTCTAATACTAGTGGTTCTCCTACCGCTAATTTTATTTATATTTATAACTTATCTATTATAATATTTAAATAATTATAATCACTATATGCGTGAGATAATAGGTAAGAGTCTAAAATTTGCTAATTTACCTCTAATTATGCTATTATGTAGTAAGCTATGCGCCGCATTTAAGTGGCTAAAAAGCGCGTTATTAGAAGTGAATTAGGCAAAGCATATTTAGTAGGTGCAAATTATGTTATTAACTCTAACAAACTAAACCTACTCTATCTAGTTATTAGTCTATAGGACCCCTTCCTAATCGTCCTAAGGATATAATTCCTGCTATTCTATATCTAGGTATAGGATATATTTATCTAAATCCCCCTATTCTAGTTACTAACTATTATTCTCTTAGTCTATATTATTTATCTGTTTATATTAATTATTCTATTCTTTATTACCTAGCTAGTCTAATTTATCCACTTAGTGTACTACCTATAGACATTATAGTAGGATTACTAGTTTATTTAGTGGTTTTAGAGCATTACTAAACAGGGTAGCTCTATTAGCTATTAGTCTATTATATTAGGGATTAGGATTTCTATATAGTCTCTATTAGTTATTATAGTATAGCTAATTACTAAACTATTATTCCTAATTATTATAGTATAGCCTTTATTAACTATATTACTATTATTAAGCAGGGTTATAGTATAGTTAAATGCCCTAGTAGTTATTCCTATTACTATTCTAGTAATTATTCTAATAACCTCTAAATTATAGCCTAGTAATACTATTATATAGTTAGTATCCTCTGCATTAGCCCTAAGCATTATATCCGCTGCGTATATTTAATCCTTATTATATATCCCTAAACTATTAGTTAGTAATCTATTAGTATCTATCTTATGCCTAACTTATAATAGTTAATTCTCTCTCCCTAATTTATATAAGAAACTAATTAATTATTATATCCGCTAATAGCAGGGTAATAATTATTTAAATCTCTAAATTAAATGCTTAATAGACTATTTATAATTATATAACGTTATCTTAATAACACGCCCTTATATCTTAAAGTAGATTATATATAAAGATTATAATATCTTCTCTATTATAATATTTTTATAATAAATATTATACATTCTTAATCCTATTTAGGGCTGTGGATTATAGTTCCTAGAATCTCTTAATAAGGCATATGTAAATTATCTTTAGTAACACTTCTTAAAGTAATTTACGCTCTAATAGTATTAGCAGATAACTATACTAATTAAGGGCTTATTCTCTAAGGTAAGAAATCTATATATCCTTCACTAATTTCTCTAATTAACTAGCTACTATATTCTCTAATTATTATATAAATACTAACATACACTTATAGATTATTATTATAGATTTAGAATCCGCTATAATCCCTTAGCCTTTATTATCCTTAATACCTAGGTTAAAAAACCTAATATTTACTGCCTATAATAGCGGTTATATTACTAGTATTACCTTAGCTCCTAATAATAGCTAGGCTTATCCCTACTAGATATACTATATTAATACCTAATTTATCCTAGTATTCTCTTCTAGCAGATAATATATTATCTATGCTATCTCTGATTATAATGGATATTGCTAGCTTTACTAATCTGCTAACAGTGGACCTTGCTCCCTATTGCTAGGCATTATATTATAATATTGCGATCCTATCTAATTATATAACTTTAGTAATAATCTAGATTCTATAGACCTTTAATTACTTAATATCTAATAGGATTAGAAATTATTAAGGGGGGAGTTATTAAGGGGGGAATTATTAAGTAGGGTAATAGGTAATAATTAGTGTATTATAGGACTATTCCTTCCTAACTCTAGGAAGGATATTACTAATTAATTTAACTTAGGTAATTTTACATAAGGGATTTTGTCTTATTAACTATCTAGCTTAAAGTTAAGTCCTAGCTTAAAGTTAAGTCTATAATTACACGCTCTAATGTGGAATTCCCCTAACTATTCTATTACCACTATAATTAGATAGTCTATTAGTATAGTGTTAATTAATTCTGCTATAGCCTTGCTCTAGGTCTAATTAAATTAAATTAGTCTATATCTTAGGCCCTAAGAATTATCCTTTTAATAGCCTATTGTCTAGCTTACTAGCTAAGAACTTATAGGCTATAACTATCCTACCCCTATACTAATTATTAGAGTAGTAGTTAAAACTATTATAATTAGATTAGTTATTAGTGTTAAGGACTGGCCCCTAGGCAACTGCGGTAGGGCGTTAGTATGATATTAAGAAGCTTAGGAAAGGAAGAAGAAAAGGGCAGGAAGCTATCCCTAGCGGTGCCCCTTATACCCCCTAGCTGCCTTATGTTAGCCCCCTTTTCATACCCTAGCTACCCCTATCTACCTCCCCCTTATATATAGTATAGCTTATGCTTAGGCAAAGCCTAAGCCCTTTACATATACCCTTACTTACCTATTAACTATAGGTCTCCCCCTTATTCCTCCTAATAGGTTTCTTACCTATTTTCTACCTAGCCCCTCTTTATTATTATAATAATATTAGCCCTACCCCTTACCTATTATTTAGTAGTGTGTGTAATATATCCTAGCTAATCCCTCTTGTTTTTATAAGTCCTTAATATATATTTTACCTAGCCCCTTTTTATTATTATAATAATATTAGCCTTACCCTTACCTATTATTTAGTAGTGCGTGTAATATATCTACCCCGCTAGCCTCTATTTATTATAATAATAACTACCCCGCCCCTACCTATCTATAACTTACCTAATATAGGTGTAAATCCCCTATATAAATATCTTACTTATTTCTCTTATATAGCTTTACCTTCCCTTATATAATATATTCTCTAAATATTATAGTCTTATTAAGCCTTCTTAATTTATTACCTTAATCCTATCCTACTATTAATTATTTACTTATTAGATATACCTTATAATCCGCTTATTCCTTCCGCTCCCCTAACTAGGCCTATAATACCCCTAGCCTATTCTATTAGTAAGTTTCTTATAAAAAAGGACTCTAATAATAAGTAATATACTACTCCTATATTAGTTTAGTATCTATATAGGCTATATATTAAATAATCCCTTACTACTAGTATTTTAAACTATTACCCCCCTAAAAGTAAGAAGTCCTATTCTTCTTATTAGTAGAATTATATTACCTATATCTAGTTAACTAGGCTTCTTTTTACTAACCCCTAACTTTAATATACCCTTAAGGACTTTAAAGCTAAAATTACTATAGGTACTTATATCCTTATCCCTAGTATTCTAAAGACCTTAGATACTAAGAAGAAAATACCTATCCTATTCTAGAAGTTTTACTATCTTATAAGCTAGTAAACTACTTTACTAAACTAGGCTTAATTTAATTTAGTATTAGTTTATTTAGCCCTTAGGCTCTCTTTATTTATAAACTTACTTACTATAAATATAACTAGCCTTAATATTACTCTATATATTAGTGCTAGTCCCTTAGCTAGCTATAGTATAGGGAATTCTATATAGTAAGTTACTAGTGTTTTATTCTAGTAAAATTAGTAAGTAATTAGTAGCTTAACTACTATATATAAGGAATTCTATAAGTAGTCTATAGCCCTCCTTTATATACTTTCTTCTTATTACTATAGTAATAACTAGCACTATTTTTAATATATTAAAGTAAGTAATAACTTACCTTCTTATTATTATTAATAGTGCTCCTAACTTACTTCTAAAGTAAGTCTTACTTATAAATATACCCCTTACTTCTCTAGAGCTAGCTAGCCCTAGCTAGGACTAGTAATCCCTCTCTTTATAGCTCTCTAAGTATATCTCTAGCTAGTGCCCCTCTTATATATACTTATTTTATACCTCTTAATTATACTATCTAGAACCTAGGTAGTACTTATAGTAAGTAGCTTTAATTACTATATATATTTACCTATATCTCTCCTATATATAGGTTAGTATTAACTAGCCCTTAAGTAAAGGAAAAGCCTATTAACCTAAGTTTCTTTAGGGAACTAAGTAATATCTATAATATAGTAAATAATAGTAATACCTAAGTAATAGTAAGTAGTAGTATATTTATACCTTAGGTACTAGTAAAAGTCTTTATAAGTAAATAAGTTTTCTAAAATTAATTTAGTTTATTATTAACTTATATATTACCTTATTTTACCTTAAATTTATTAAGGGCTTTTATCTTATTTATACTCTCTAATAGTTCCTATATTAGTTATAAGTATTTTACTTACTTAACTAAGATATTTTATCTCCTACCCTATCCTAGTATATTCTAAGCTACTAAGATTTATTTTACTTAATATTTCTTAATAAGTTTATTATTATTCTTTACTAAAACTTATTCTAAACCTAGGTATAAGTTTTATAGTTTTTAGCTAGAAAGTAAATTCTTTACTACCTTTTTAATAAGGTTAATATAAAAAACTAGATAAATACCCTTTAGTATATCTAACTAGACTATAAGTAAAGATAGTATTTCTATAACTATATATTTAGTAGTTACTTAGTTAAGTTTCCTTAAAGAATAGTTTATTTTAATATTTTTAAGTAATAACTATACTTTATCCCTAACCTAGAAATATTTTACTAGATATCTTAATACTAATATAGTATTCTATTACTATTACTATATATAAGCTATTATAGCCTAAGCTAAGAGAGTACTCTCTTAAAGGTAACTTAGGAATTAAATAGCTTTACTCTTTAGTATAGTTATAAAGGTAAAATAGTTAGGCTAGGACTAGATAGGCTTTAGGTTATAACTATAAAGTAATCTATTTAGGCTTACTTTAGTAACTAAAGAGGTTTTATTATTTATTATAAGTTAGTAAGTAGTAAGGTATTTAGGCTAGTTATACTATAAGAAAGAGATTATTATATATAGGATTACCTACACTTCCTAGTTTACCTATTTTATATTACTATTAGTCTAGGGGTAATATAATATAAAAAGTAACTAGTTAATCCTTACTAAGGAGTATAATATTATCTAGAACTTCCCTAACTAGTCTAATCCTTAATCTATAATAATAAACTAAGGAAACCCTTTAAATCTTTACTAAACTATCTTAAATTATTTTATATACTCCTTAGCCCTAATAAAGATTATAGCCTCTAACTATATAAACTTTAAGAGTTTATTTATAATTACTATAAGGTACTATAGCCTCTCTAAAGATAATACTAGTAAGTTTATTATAAAGTTAATAGAGATTTATAACAAAAACTAGTTAGAAATTAGTAAGGGCTTTAGTAAGCCCTAGCATTATTAATAGCTTTTATAATTACTAATATAGTAGTAATTATAAATAAACCTAGTAATATCCTATAATATTCTATTCTAATAAAACTATTACTATAATATCTAGAATATAGTATTATAGCCTAGGTATCTTACTACTAGTAAGTTATAGCACTATTATATAAGGGTTATTATAAGGGGCTTCTAAGCTAGGACCTATATATACCCTTAAAATTAAAGCACTCTATAAGTACTTATAAAGTAATTTATTACTTACTCTTTTATTATTACCCCTAGGGGAAACCTCTAGGTACCTTTCTAAATAGCCCTTAGTTAAATACTATATATAAGATCTAATATAATAGCCTAGTCCTAGAGAGCCTAGAGATACTTATTAGTAAAGAAAGCCTCCCTTACTAGTAGTAAGGGTATATATAACTAGTATAGCTCTATATTAGACTTATCTTAGTGTGCTCCTAGTAATAGTAATAGCTATATAATAGTAAGGGGTTATAAAACCTATTCTATTCTTAAAGTTACTCCTTATTAGTTTTATTCCCTTTAAGATAAAGTATTTAGTTATTAAGCCTATATACTAGGCCTATAGTATAAATAAAAATTAAATAGTGTAAGTATATTTACCTATTAGGCCTACTATTCTAATATTAACCTTAAGGTTATAAAGTACTCTAGGTTCTTATAGTCTATATAAATAGTAAATAGATAGGAAATGCCCTATAACTTTACTAACTATACCTTTAAGTATAAGATAATAGCTAATAGTTTCTTATTATAGGTTATATAGTTTTTTTATAAAGCTATAAGGCTAGTAAAGTAGTAAGTAACTAGGTATATTATATTATTAAGTCCTTATTATAAAAGGCACTTACTAAGGGCTATGCCTAAGTAATTAGCCTTTACTACTATAGGATAGTCTAGGTCCTATTATACTAGGACTAGATATATAATAAAAGTATCTTTTAACCTCTTAAAAGTATTATTCTTCTCTAGTCCCTAATAAAAAAAGGTATTTTTCTTAGTAAGTTATATAAGTAATATTACTAACTCTAAAAAGTTCCTAATAAAGTTATAGTAAAAGTTTATAAACCCTAAAAAGCTTTAAACCCCCTATAGTTTTATAGGTACTACTTATTCTCTTATAGCTACTACCTTTACTAGATTAGGATAGATTAAATAGCTTATTATAATAATATACCCTAGGTATTAGACTTTCTTTATAGTAAATATAGACTTATTAAGGTTAAGGTATAACCCTATAGCCCTTAAGTGCCTTAGTATAAGTTAAACCTTTACTATATAGTCCTTCCTTAACCCTCCTAAATAAACTAAGATATTATTAAGATATACTATTATAAAATCTCCTAATATATCCCCTAAGGATTTATTAATATAGTATTAGAAAGTTACTAGTATACTAGCTAGGCTAAATAGGTAAACTAGCTATTTAAATAACCTAAACCTTATATAAAAGGCTATAAGGTACTCCTTACCCTTAGCTATCTATAGTTTATAGAATACTATATAAATATTTATCTTTATAAACTAGTATACTTAGGAGAGAGAGTGTAGGGTTTCCTTAATTAATAGGAGTAAGTAGTAGTTCTATACTATTATCTTATTAAGTATATAATAGTTTATATAGAAATACTATTCCTTATTTAATTTTTTAATAAGAAAAACTAGAGCTATAGCTAATAAGGAGCTAGTATAAATCTATCCTTTATTTATAAGGTCTATAATCTAGCGCTAAATCTCTAAGAGCTAGTCCCTTAGCATATTATATAATAGCCCCTATAGGAGTGCTAGTTAAGACCTATCTAAGTTCTTATATAACTATATATAGTAATTAAGAGAATCCCTATAGGGAGGCAGGCTATTAGCCTTAGCCTTATTAAAAAGGTCTATAAAGTCTGCTAATTCCTCTAGTACTATAGCTATATCTAGACTATTTAGTGTTATTTTAGGCGCTATAATCTATAGTACTATTATTATCTCCTTAAGGCTTATAGTAATAAACCTTATTATAGTATTCTTTATTTATTATACCTATTATACCTTTATAGTATATAAGGATTTAATAATCCCCTATACTAGGGGTTCTCCCTCTTACTTAGCAGCCTTTAATATATAAAGGCCCTTTACTACCCTAATAACTAGCTACTATTTTACTATATAAATTACTACCTTATAGTATTCTAGCTATAGTATCCTAAATATTATATCTTAGGTAAGGCCTAGGATAATATATAAATATACTAATAACTCCTAGCTATTAATATTAATTCTAGTATATACTATATAGGTAATAAAGGAGAAGTCTTCCCTCTATTATATCCCTTTTCTCTCTATTTCTACTATAATATAGACTTACCTATATTTTAGTAGTTATATAAGCTCTAGGCTAAGCTACCTTACTACTAATTTACTTATAGCACTATAGTAATTATAGCTATAATTAATCTAGATATTAATATAAAAATATATATTAAAGAGTACTAGGATTAAGAAAGGTAGTTAGTCTATATATTATTCTATATCCCTATCTATATTTATATACTAGCTATACTTATCTAAATCTATAGCCACTAGCTAGCCCCTCTACCCCTATATAATGCTTTACTTAGGGGCTACTTATTTTCTAAGGTATTAGTTATAGCCCCCTTATCTATGCTATTTATATCTACTCTATATATATTAATTTAGACCTTTAGTTAGTAAGGTAGGAGGAAGGTATACTCCTAGATATAGTAATCCTTAGATCTATAATATAGGTAGTATTCTTCCTAGTAGTGCTTAGTTAACTCTGCTTTAGTTACCTATTTAGCCCTTAGCTACTTTATATTTTTCTTAAGGCCCTTATCCTTCTTATTTATCTTATTTTACTAGGTTATTATAGTATATACCCTTATTATTAGTATATTATCCTTATAATTTACCTATTAAGGTATAGGCTAGGCTAGCTAGGGCCTGCGCTAGTTCTAATATTTTTCCTCTAAGGCTAAAGACTTAATATCCACTACTATACTATAGTATTAGGTAACTACTATATAGTACTCTATTTAGCTAACTCCTTTACTAATAGAGGTCTCCCTTATATATTTAATAAGTGTATATTATAGCTTAGCTAGCTTAATATTCTTAGTCTAATAAGCCCCCCTTACTAAAAAAAGCTTCTATTTAAAGTAAATAAAAAACATAGTAAATACCTCTCTTATTCCTTATTCTATCTAATTAAGCTCTATTAGGGCTATCTCCTATCTATAAAGGTCTATATATAGGGTTTCTAAATAGCTAAGAAAGGCCTTTAGGTTATAGTTACTAAGGTAGCTTACTTTAAAGTATATAGCTATATAGGCCTAGACCTTAGGTAATAGGTTTTAGTAAATAAATATCTATTAATCCTTTTAGGTTCTAATAAAGTTCTTATTTACCTCTAGTTTATATTATATTAAGAACTTCTAGGTAATAAATATAATCTTATTACTATTATATAGGTTACCTATTAGGATTAGTTTTTATTAGATTTATAATATTAGGGGTAATAAACCTAGGCCTAAGGGTAGTATAGTAAAGTCTAGGTTAAGGACTATTAGCTCTATAGGAGTGTTTAATAGGAAAGCTAGTTAAGTTACTAGCTCTAGGTTTATATATATATATTATTATAGGTTCTTAATTACTCTTACTTACTATTCTAGTATAAGTTAAAGTATTTTAAACTAGGCATTATAAGCCTCTAGTAGTAATATAGCCTTAGATAGGGGGGCTATAGTCCCTAGATTAGGCTAGTGTTCTAGTTAAAGTATATCTATTAGTTATATTATTATTTCCCTTTTTCTATTATTTAGTAGCCTTCTTTTTTAAACTAAAGGAAGCTTCTTAATTATTAAGGACTAGCCCCTAAGTAACTATAGTAGGGTATTAGTATAATATTAAGAAGCTTAGGAAAGGAAGAAGAAAAGGGCAGGAAGCTATCCCTAGCGGTGCCCCTTATACCCCTTAGCTGCCTTATATTAGCCCCCTTTTCGTACCCTAGCTACCCCTATCTGCCTCCCCCTTACGTGCAGTACGGCTTATGCTTAGGCAAAGCCCAAGCCCTTTACAATTAGAGAGGCAAATTACCTAGCCTTCTATAACTATTTATTAAGAAATTAATAAAACCTTAATCTTTACTTAGCCTATTTAACTAGGTAGTTAAACGTTTATGCCTTATTAAATAGTAAAAAATTTGTTACTAAATAGTATACTAATTATCTTTAATTATCTAGGATTTCTAGCCTAACTATATTAATATACCGCTAGAGGCGTTGTCCCTCTATAATAAGCTTCTTATCTAGTGTCTGCTTAGATATTTAAAAATAAATAAGAATATAAGAATTTTTATCTAGTTCTAGTTTTATAGTGTGTAATTACTACTACTATTAAGGAATTGTAGGAAAGGTTAGTTAATTTAGCTAGTCTACGCCCTAGGTGGCGTTATGTATAGATGTATAGCGCCATTGCGCACGTGACCTGTGACAGATACCCAGAGCTCTAGGGTCTAATTTTGAGCTAGGGTTTGCAACTATATTGCATAACTAAGGGATAGGGAACCGGATTAAAGAATACGGGGATAGTTAGAGGAATATCGTTGTAAAAAGGGTATTTAGATATTAAACACTCACGAGCAGGAACCATGTACATAGCGTAACAAATCGTAGTAGGTTTTTCACCTAACTAGGGAACTAACTAGTTAATTAGGCAACTAGATAATTAGTAACCTAGTACGGCTTTCCTACTACAAAGCAACATCACCGCAGGAGTACTAGTAAAAGCATAAATTGCTATCTAGCGTAAATAATATAATATATTTTCTTAAAACCCTAGATATTAGTAGTACTATTATAGCGTCTTTATAACTAGCTATCTATTACACTAAGCAATGCTACACTAGAACCTGTAGTGTTACTATTACTACTAGGGTATTCTTATTACTTAGTGTTATTAAACTTAGATAAGAAATTAGGTAGCTATAAGGTTATAGCCTTTGCTCTTTGCTTCTTACTAATATAATCTAATCTCCTTAATAGGGTATTAGTAAGGTTTAACTTCCCTATATAATATTTAATCCTAAAGTTAAAAGAATAAAGTTTATCTAGTACTATTACTTACTTACTAGTTAACTTAGGCTTTATAGTAAGGTACTTATAGTTTAAATAGTCTATAATAACTATAATCTAGTAAGTTAAATATATAAGGTAATATCTCTAAGTTTAAAAGGCCTCTTAGATTACTAATAGCTTAGTATTTAGTGTTAAGTAGCGTAGTTTAGTATTAGTTAACTTCCTTAATATATATACTACTAGGTACTAGTAACCTAGCACTAATATTATAAGTATAGCCCTAATTATATAACTAGATATATTTATCTCTACTCTTAGTAAAGCTAGTAGGTTAAAATACACTAGAATTAGTGCTTCTTTAAACCTTTTCTAAAGTTCTCTAAATACTACTAACTTATAGGGTTCTAGCTTAAAGAACACTAGCTATATCCCCTTAAGGTAATCTATTAATAGAATAACTACTTTACTATACTATCTAATAAAGCACTAGTAAAACCTAGTAAATCTAAGAAATAACTAGATATTAAGTACACTATAAGGTATTAGCTACATTATAATTACTTTAATGCGTAATAGTTTTATCTTAATCCCCTTCTTAGATATAATAAAACCTAAGAATTTAACCTTTAGAACTAAAAATTAACACTTCTTAAGGTTAATATAAAGGTCTATATCTTAAAGTATTTCTAGGACTATCTTAATATATAATATATACTCCCTAATATTACTACTATATATTAGGATATTATTAAGGTAAATAATATAGACTATATCTATAAGGCCTTTAAGGGCATTATTAATATACTCTTAGAAGGTTACTAGTGTGTTAACTAACCTAAATAGCATTATAAGGTACTTAAAATAACTATAATAGTATTAGAAGGCTATTTTCTACTTATTACTAAAGCAAATATATAGCTAGTAATATATATCTTAAAGGTCTAATACTATAAAAATCTTTATACTTACTAATTAGTTAAGGATTTTAGTAATTAATAGTAAAGGGGCCTTATTTTTAATAGTAATCCTATTTAGGCCCCTATAATTTATATAAAGCCTTAATTTCCCTAATTTCTTTAGAATAAATAAAATTAGGGCTCTAGCTAGGCTAGTTAATCTTCTAATCTATCCCTTTTCCTATATACTTATAAGGTATTCCCTAAGTACTTCTAGCTCTTTCTTAGCTAGATTATATATAGGCCCCTAAGGTAGTATTTTTCCCTTTTCTAATTTAATTATATAAGTATAACCTCCTAGTTTAAGAAGCTTACTAGCTAATTCTTTAGAGAATATATCCCTAAATTCTATATACTCCTTTAGAATCTATTATAGCCCTAGGTTAGTATCTATATCTTATATAGGAGCTACTTCCTTACTAGAATATACTATTATAACTATTATAGCTTTTTTAGCTCTTTACTAAACTAAATAATAGGTATATTCTAGTATTATTATAGTAAACTTACTAAGCCTTAGGTTACCTACTACTAGTAAATTCTTTAGTAAGTCCTTATATAGCTCTTTTTCTTTACTATTTCTTAGTATACCTAACTTAACCTTTATTAAACCTATAGCTAATATAACTAATAACTCTCTTACTACCCTATATACTTATTACTTACCTAAAGTAACTATAAGGTAATCTTTAGTTATTAGGAACCTCTAAAGCGCTTACTTCTAATCTATAATTATAGAATTATACTCTTTAGTCTAGTTTATACCTAATATTATTCCTTCTCTAGTATTAGTAATATAGTAGCTAACTTAATAAATCTTTATATAGCCTATACTATCCTTAACCTTAATTAAACTTTATAAAATCCCCTAATATAGAATTATAGTCTTACTTATACTCTCTAGTATTTAGTCTATTTTCTTTATATTTTTCTAATCCTATTTTAATAATAACCTAGGGTGGATAGTTAAGAATAATATACTTATATTAAATAATACTAATACTACTAACTAGTAGTTATCTTATTATAAAGATACCTATATTCTAATTCTTTTATCTATAGGCTATTCTATAGTAAGGTCCTAATCCTAGGCTTATACTAACCTAATTAGTATTTTATTAGGATCTATAGCTTAGTTACTACTATTCTTATATTTCTTTATAGTATACTTACTACTCTTATAAGTAGTATAGTCTAGTGCCTAATATCTTATTAAAGGGTATCTAGGTGCTCTATATTTATAATACTTAAAAGGCTTTCTTAATTAGTCTTTACTTTATTACTATAAGTTATCTATAGGAGAGGTAAAGTACTACCTTTTTTTTTTACTATTATAGCTTCTATTACTACTACTACCTAACTTTATTATAACTTTAGCCTTCTTACCTTAGCCTTATAAATAGCTTTATAATATTAGAAACTCCTAGCTAATTATTTACTTCCTTATAGTATTATTTAGGCTATTTAGAAAGATAGAAATTCTAAAATATAGGGGAATTACTTTAGGTAATTTAGCCTTTACTTTTATCTATAATCTTATAAAGGTTTAAAATAATTAGTTAGTCCCTTACCTTAAGTTTAGTAATATCCTAGTTACTTCTAAGTACCTTATATTTTTATTTATTATTCTAGTATTTAGCTACTTAAGGAACCCTTTCTAAGTATAGGATAAATAATTTATATAGCTATCTATAGCTATATAATATATTTATTATTACTTTATATTATTAGCTAAGTAGCTACTAGTATATACTACCCTAGTTATATTATCCCTAAAAGTAAAGTAATCTAATTTAAATAATATATCTAAATCTAATAAGAATATAGTAAGGTTCTTATAAGTATTACCCTTATATATAGGGATTCTTAACTATATCTTTATAAGGCTAGGTTAATATAAAGATATTACTAGCTTATAACTTACTAGAAAAACTAGAATTAGGATAGCTTATCTATCCTTATAAGGGGTAATTATAGGTTTACTACTTATTCTAGCTAATAATAGATTTACCTTAATTTCCTTAGTCTATACCTTTAATTATAGTATTTTCTACCTTAATTTAGTGTATTATAGCTTAGCCTATATTACTATATAGCGCCTAGCTAATATACTCTCTTTATTATTATTACTAGATCTTATATTTCTACCTTAATTAGTAATAGGTAGTATTTAGTATACCCTATTATTAAAACCTATAGTCTAAGTCTTTATTAGGCTATTACTTACTTACTAATTATTTACTACTTTATTATTATATAGTACTAGTATATTATATATAGATATTCTATGCCTTCTCTATATTAGTATCTAGCTAATAGTTTATTACCCTAAAGGGAAAGAGAGTTTAATTTATTATAACTTTAGTTATAGGTAAAATAAATAAAGTAAAGGCTAAGATATATAGTTACTACTAGATAAATACTACCTAGCTAGTAGTATATAAAGGTCTTAAACTCTAACCTTCTATATATAATATAAGTAGTCTTTGCTAAATACCCCGCTAGTGCGCACGTGGCTATCTAGTGGCTAGCTAGGCTCTTAGTTATACGCAAGACCCGAGGTTCATCTAAGGCTCTATCATATGATCGCCCTATCTCTAACCTCTGTGCTCCTGACACTATGGGGGTTAAATTTACCTTTCGAGCAACTGCCTAATGCATATTAGCCACGCATAGCAATAAAGAGATATCGAGAGACTAATAGGGATGTGATAGATATGTTAAACTAGTCAGGTAAATTGACCAAGCAAGTGAAGCTAATACTAAAGAAGAAGGATGTAAGGGACTGGGAGGTTGATTTATCAGGTAATACTAATTAAAGACAGAGTAGAGACGCCCTAAATCTAATAAACAAAGTTAACTTAAGTTAAGGGGAATACTAGAATTGGTTTTAAGATTACAATAAGGAGTTAAAGTTTCCTCCCCTTAAAGAGCTTATTAATATAATAGAGTCTAACTATTAGGAGCATAGATATAGATAGGGTAAAGAAGCACAGAGAATCCTTAGATCCTTCTAATAACTAAGAGTAAGCCCTTAGCTATAAGTTTACTACTTATATATAAGGTAAGGTATGTAGTTAAGACTACCTATATTTAAGTATTAAGTTTAAGTTTAAAACCTTTATAATTAAACCCCTAAGTAGTATTTGCCTAGCTACGTACAAGAATCTTGTCTTCCCTCTGTTTTTTCATCATCCTAACCTACGTCGTGATAGTAATACTATTATTAGAGAGCTATAAGGAAAATAAGCAGGTTATATAGCGCCACAAAAGAGTACATTTATTTCCATGCAGTTTACTAGTACTAAAATAGACTGCTCCTATCTCCTTTATTTCCTAGCTAACATCTGATTGGTTTAATTACCCCTGTTATGTAGATTTGTAAAATAATTCAGGGGGTGTATTGTCAAGATGGACAAGGGCCATCCATGCTAGGATCTCTACAAATGCTACCGAGTTTTTTGAATGCGCATCCAAAGAAGACGCATTTAGAGGTCCTCGATGCTGCAGAAATACCAAGCCGCGCACCACGTCGGGGCCGCCCGTGTGCCTGCCCAGACACCTGTTGACCTCGTTTGGCCAATATGACCAATATGCAGGAGGGTTGAGGCTGGTGGCTAAATGTGGCCACATGCAGGAACAATGAGACAAATCATCTATCCAGGAAGGCAAAAATCGAACAAGCTGTTCTTGGCCCTTTATTACTCCGTGTTGTCGGGTTCGATTCATTGGACCTCATTTCGCTCCTTGGGCGCTTCGGTCGCCAAGCATTGTAAAAGTGCTGCTGCTAGGCGGAAGTGGCAGCGAAGCGCCGCGCCCAAGGGAAGCAGACGAGAGGGGTCTGGCTCATCTCCGGCCATTCAGAATGATAATTTCTAATCCGTGGTACCCACTCAAATCGGGACCAATAATACGGGGGTGGCCGGCCGAGCGGTGATCTGTGGTTGCTCGCTGCAAGAATTTCTCATTTCACTGCCTGCCTGGTGCCTGGTGCTTGGTGCCTGGTGCCCTGGATTGGCCGGGGGAAGGGCCCATGTGTGCCCACATGAGAAGCGCTGCTTGACCACTCATTTCGCAGGCTTGGCCATGGATCCTTGGCAGGTGCCATGGCCCGAAGAGGACTCAATGTCGATTGCATCGGCGAATCGAATCCCCCCAAATCGTGGCCAGCCTCCCTAATGACCCTAATGACCGCCCCCTTTCACTTGCACACTTGACACGGTAATAAACAACGGAGAAGGGTGGTGGAAATGAATTGCCCGGCAACCACCTCCCCTTTTTGACCCGGCGGGCGTGCGCTGACCAACGGACCAACGGACCAACGGTGAGGGCGGTGGCTTGCTTTGTCCCTTTGTCCCTCCCCTTGTCTCCTTGTCTCTGACGCCCCTGCGGTACCTTGACTAGTGGGCGCGACAATGCAGGAGGGCCGCGTACGCATTGTATATGTAGGTACGCGAGAATCCAGGAACAACAAACCAGGCACACGAAAACACAAGAACCCACACAAGAACCCACACAAGAGCCCACACAAGAGCCCACACAAGAGCCCACACACCCTGGTCAGGACGAGGATGCCACCACCCAAACCAGGTTCCTGCGCCATGGTCCCAAGGGATAATACATAGAAGACGACGTCCCCGACGCCTCGCGGCTGTCGTTCTCGTTCTCTTGCTCCCTCTCCTCACGCACCCGCTGCCCGTGTCGAGGTCATTACTGAAAGCCATTCGCTGTCGCTTTCGTCCTCTCGTTCTTTTCCATTCACCAGCGTACCAATTTACCGCTTTCACTCATTCAGCGGGCATTCTTTTCTCTACGATTCTCCCCACAACTCGAAAATCCCCAACCTCAACATCAACCTCAACCTCAGCCTCAACCTCAGCCTCAACCACGCGAGCAACCTGGTATTCAAGATGAAGGGAGGAGTTGTTGCCGCCGCCCTGGCGGCCATGGCCAGCGGCGTCGCCGCTGCTCACCACCGTCACGCCCACGAGGCTTTGTTCAAGAAGAGCCTGAACGGGACCAACGAGATCTGCACTCCGCTTTGCACCACCGTCTGGACGACCTTTTATGGCGAGCCTACTCGTATGTGACGAGAATCCGACCACCTGCTCAGCTGCGCCTCGCGCCACGCGGCAGCCAGCATCTTTTCCTGTTGGACGCCGAGTGTGAAAACATGGCTGGACATGTCACTAACGTATCATGTGAAATAGTCGTCGACCACGCAGTCAAGACCCAGACGGTGTTCGAGTGTCCCTCATCGGCCTCAACTCAAGCTCCTCCTCCCCCGACGACCCAGCCGACGACCCAGGCGCCTCCTCCGGCCTCGACCATGACCGTTGTCCAGACCGCCTACGTCTGCCCAACCGCTGGTAATCACACCGTTGCTCCCAACCCCACCGTCGTGTCTGAGCATACCGTCATTGGGTACCCTACTGTTTCCGTCAATTCTTCCGGTACCTACACCGCCCCGGAGCAGGTTGTCACTGTCACCAAGACTGCCTTCGTCACCTACTGCGCTCACACCAGCATTGGTCTCCCCACGACGACTCCTGCTCCCATCAAGTCCGAGGCTCCTCCTCCTCCAGCCCCTCCCATCAAGTCCGAGGCTCCTCCTCCTGCGGCCCCCCCTGTCAAGTCTGAGGCTCCTCCTCCTCTCCCTCCCGCCAAGACCCCGGAGGTTCCCAAGACTCAGCCCAAGCCAGAGACTCCGAAGCAGTCTTCTCCCCCTGCCGTCAGCAAGGGATTGACCAGCAACAACGACCACTTCGGTATCACCTACACTCCTTACAAGGCCAGCAATGGCAACTGCAAGACTGCCTCCGAGGTCGATTCCGACATCAAGGTGATCAAGAGCGGTGGTTTCACCACTGTCCGTGTCTACGGGACTGAATGTAACACACTGGATAATGTCGGCAATGCTTGCAAGAAGTACGGTGTTGACATGATTGTTGGCGTCTTCGTCAAGGCCTCTGGCTGCGACATCAACACCCCTGACGTCAAGGAGCAGGTTGACAAGCTCGCTGCCTGGAACAACTGGGATCTCGTCAGGCTCGTTGTTATCGGTAACGAGGCCATCATGAACGGCTTCTGCTCTCCCCTGCAGCTGCGAACCCTTGTCACCACCGTCAAGTCCAAGTGCAGTGGCAAGTACCAGGGTCGCTACACCATTTCTGAGACTCTCAACATATGGCAGCGGGAGGATGTCAAATCCGCCATTTGCGGTGTCGTGAACGTCACTGGCGCCAATATCCACCCTTATTTCAACTCTCTTGTCGCTCCCAGCGACGCCGGTCCGTTCGTCCAGGGCCAGCTTGACCTGCTTGCCAAGATTTGCCCCGGCAACGATGTCATCAACCTGGAGTGTGGATACCCCTTGGGCGGCAAGAGCAACGGTCTTGCCGTTCCCGGTCTTTCTCAGCAGGCCGAGGCCGTCAAGTCCATCCGCAAACTTGTTGGGGACAGGACCGTCTTCTTCGACTTCGAGAGCAATCTCTGGAAGACAGGCAGCTCCTGCGACTGCGAGGACAAGTGGGGTCTTGCTTCTGCCTTTAACATGAAGGTTCCTCTATTGTAAACGAGGGGACGCCTCTCGCAGCATTCGTCCAGTGACGCCCTACTGAAGCTTCGTTTAGAAGTTGTTGCCGAAATGTATATGAACCAAAGCACATTTAAGAAAAAGAACAGGAGCCCCTCTTGATCCGAACCATGCAGGCGTAGCTTTATTACCAGAGAATTGGAGACAATTTATGCCACACCATTCTATCTTTATTATCTTCGTTTCTGTCCATCGACGTGTACAAACGCAGTGAAGAGGGAGGTCAAGACGGGCCCTCATCGATACTGTATATTGAATCCTTTGCCCTTCTTTTTTTTTTTTTGGAGCCGTATGAAGCTTTGGCACTGTGGAATCTCTTGGTGACGAGGTGCTGCTTTTTTTTTTCTGCTCTGTGACAAGCGCTATATATCGGATCATTATTTGTACATTTGGCATTTGTTTCAGACATGCTGTAATTTATTAGTGTCTAAAATGGGACGAGCTACTTTTGCTGGATGGAACGCACGATTGATTGTATTTCCGCAGCCATGGTCGGAGCCCCTTTATGTGACAGAGTGCAGATGACCAAGCCATCAGTGTCGGAGCATCGTACACTTAGTTGTGACCATGTTGGTCCGCCTCCCATTCAACTGCCGGATATCACTCGTAGATTCAGACATGACTTACCCTTCTCTCGGTCTTGGCAGATGTTTGAAAAGAAACTGATAGTGTGCTATTATTCCGTGATACGGTATGGACGGGACGTAGGGGGGACACTTACTTGTGCGGCTTCACGTCAGCAAAGAGCATTTTACCTTGTGCTGGCATTTCTGCTTTGGATGGAACAGGTGACTTCTTTATCAAAAGAGGACGGATTCTCTCAACGTGCAGCCTTTGTCGCCCAGTCGTTGGATTCTATCTCCTCCATCTTAAATTTTCTTCTTTCTACTTGCTTACTGCAGGTGCCAATGAGCCAAGTCACTTGTTCCCGTCTGGCCAACGCCAGCCAGCTTCTTCACATGATGCGACCTGCAAGTAACTAACCCTTGGCGAATCAAAAGACGGACAGGAATAAAAAGGAAAAGGAAAAGGAAAAGAATCGGCTGCAAGCACCACCGCCCGACATAAGGGGGTGTGTGTGTGTGTGTGTGAGGCGAAGGAAGTTCTGTCTTGTTCCCCCTTGCCAAAAAAAAGAGCAAGGGTGCTTGCTTGCTGCACAGTGGCTGCATGCATGGGGCTTCATTCATCGAGGCAAACTAAACGTCTGGTTTTTTTTTTTTTTCTGTCCACCCCCCCTTTCGACCACGTTGACTCCATGGTGATGGGATGACATCTTTTTGCGTCGCACCACATGTCCATGTCACGTTTGTTGTTGGACGCTTCCCTGGTGTCGCACACGGGTAGACACATGGCCACTGACCGGCAGATTGATGCGATGCGATGCGATGCGATGCGATGCGATGCGATGAGATGAGATGTGACGCGGCAGTGGAGCGGCAACGAATCAGTGCAAATTGTTTCATGCACAGTTGGCAAGTCATGTGAGCCTGATGGACAAGAGAAAGAGCTTTCACAATACAATACACGCCTTGAATTATTTTACAGATCTACATGACAGGGGTAATTAAGCGAATCAGATGTTAGCTTGGAAATGAAGGGGACAGGGGCCAGGATGAACAGGCACCTTGAAATACGGTCGATTTACACAGAAAATAATGTATTTTACAGTGGCGCTTTATACCCCATGTATTTTCCTTGTAGCTTGCTGATAATAGTATTAAATAATTCAGGGAGGGAGGGGGGCGTTGTACTGCAAGTCAGCCCCTCTTCTGTGTACATACGGAGTACATACTACAAATCCCCGCCCTGACCTCGCCTTGTATGCACCCTACCCGTTTGTCGCGCACCAGGTACACCTGGTAAGGTGGGGCGGGGCACGAGTAACCCGGGCAAAGGGTCGCTACTAAAAACTTTTCTCTTTTGGTGCCCACGACTTCCCTGACCAACTTTGACTAATTGACCGTCGACCCGACCGACTGATTGACTGATTGACTGCAAGTGCGAACTCGTACTAAGAAACTATAAGCTATGTGGATGGTCTTAGAATATGATTTTCTGGGGCTTGGCACAGATTGTAGCTACAGTCGCCGATCACTTAATGTGGACAGAGGCGTATGTTGTAGGTGGGGGAATAGCTTACATAATTAGAATTTCATCGCGAGTGGTGGGTCTCGTTTAACTCAAAAGAGTGCAGGGCGGCCAAGGTATAGCAAGGTAGCTGTTGTCTTGGTGTTTCCCGATACGGGCAACTCGCACAAGAAGGGGATTCCCGTACGCTAGCCCGGACCTAATCACCAGAAGGTCTATCAAACAAGTGAACCGAGGTCTTTAACAAACGAAGCCTATGATGAATCGCGATGACAAACGAGATGCGGGAAGCTGCGTCAACAAACGGAAAGAGGTATGAAGAAGGGATGCCTAAGATGTGGGGCTGCGATATCTTCAACAAAAACTCTGTACGGACTACCCATATATATATGTGTGTACGTCTCCCCTCCCCTCCCCGCAACACGCACTACGCACTGGTCCTTCACGCGCCTGACAACTAGTTTTCTTGAGCTTTCTTGAGCTTTCTTCCCTTTCTCGCATCGCCTCTTTTTTTCTTTTATTGCCTCGTGCTGGTTATACCGGCAGCAACACGTCAACCTTGTTCCTACTGTCACCCTCGTTATATTCCCACGTCCACCAGCAACTTCGTCACGCAACAATGGACAGACCCAAGCTTGACGCCGCATACGGTGATTACTGTCAGCAGTACCATGACAATCCCATAGCAATGAATGTATTACAGCGCTTTCTAGATGATCGCCCTGTTTTTCAGCCGCCCATTGATCTTCTCCCAGTTGAAGAGTACGAGCAGCGTCTGGATCTTATTACGGAGATTGAGAAGCGGCTTAGCTCTCGCCAACCAGAGTTTCGAATCAATGCTGCAACGTTTTCCCTGTTTATGATTATGTCATTGCCGGGTTTAAAGGAGGTGGCCTCAACTGCAGCAAGTACCTATGATAAAATGGTTCTCAGAGCCTTGGGCAATTTGCCCCAACTTATCCGGTCTTGTAAGTACTCACCCTTACTCACGGTTAAAAGGCCATGTTACTAATCTTCATGGCCAAGTCACCCTGGGACCCATTAGGGCAGTCCCGGGTCCGAGCAAGACGGCCCCGAGAAAGACGCGGTTCAGCCAGACGGACTCGGGCGAGGCGGCAAAGCTAGGAAAACGTCCTTGGCTTGGAGGTGAACTAGACCTGGTCACCGCCTCTAGCCACAAACGCATCCACAGCGAAGGCAGCATTATAAGCCGCGGCAGTCAAGTCACTGACTCGTCATCCAAAGTCAACCGCAAAATGTCAGAGAAGGCTAAATGCAAACAGCGAGACGGTCACAGATGCATCATGACCAAGACCGACTGTCCACAGGTTTGCCACGTGCTCCCCTTTTCCTGGAGCGGAAGTGATCACGGAAAGATTATAGCCGGGCTGTTCTCTGAAATGACGGATGAACTGCTTTTTGCCGAGGTCGTATTAGACACTGAAATGCGATTTGCTATTACAACCGGCGAATTAGATAAGTCATGGAACATGATTTGTCTAAGCGCATCGCTTCACACCTGGTGGGGCAAGTGCTACTTCGGCCTCAGGTATCTAGGCATGACGCCTTCCGACGATCCATACTCTTGACCAGCAACAGCGGCGCGATTTCCGAGACAAGCTACTCCAGACGCCTTATCCTGCCGTAGCAGCCAATGTGTGCCCGTCTAACCGCCCAATCTTGTCAGGCCAGACCGTCGACGTGACTCTGGACGATGGCGATGCACCTTACTTTATCAGTGCTATAAAGATTCAGTGGGCCTTGGTGCAACTAACCGCCATGTCGGGTGGTGCCGAGCCGACCGACGAGCCGTTGTCTCGTCGTGACCAAATGGACCCATTCATAACACAGCTTGTCAAACCGGTTGACGTTGCTGTTGCCCAGTGGGCGTCGCAGGTCCCCGCCGGCCAGGCTCCTTCAGACGAGACTCCCCCTTCGCCAACACGATGACCCTCGCCAACACGATGACCCTCGCCAACACGATGACCCTCGCCAACACGATGACCCTCGCCAACACGATGACCCTCGCCAACACGATGACCCTCGCCAACACGATGACCCTCGCCAACACGATGACCCTCGCCAACACGATGATGACGAAGACACTAATCCCTGCTATGGAGACGAGACCAACCCTTCTCCGCTTAGAGAGATCCCCCCCAAGCCTGCAAACCTTCTACCAAGACCATCGCCCCGCACCAGCAGACCCGGCAATAAGTCACAGAATCCGCCGACAATGCCGCCCTCAACTAGCACCTCTCCCCAAAGAGGCCCTGAGCAAACAAAGTTACAGCAGCAGCAGCGGCAGCAGCGGCAGCAACAAAGCCGCCAAGGCACAGCTATCAACACGAAGGAGAACCAGCCTCCAAGGTGATAGCCGCAGAGGGCGGATGAGCCTATCTAGGCATTATAGTGGCGCGCTGTCCCGTGGCAGTCATCATGTAGATATGCCTGGAGGCATTGGAGCACACAACCCTGGCATGCGCGTAGTTGTGTACTGTGGCGAGAAATCCAAGGCACAGAGCGCCGGCGCCGAGTATGTTACTTAGAAGCAATATGATCCATTTATGCGGGAACTTGTAAGCAACTTAGATGATCCAGTAGCAGCAAGTCGCGGTTTTGATTCCCACCGTGCATCAGCCAAGGTGGAAGGAATATATCGGTTTCATGCAAGAAAATATGCAGTCTGGCGCACCGGCTTGAGCTCTCAAAGCTGAGCTCGTGTGCTGACTCGGTTTATTTACGAAAAAAAAAAAAAAAAACAATACATCAGTCCCATTGCCGAATGTAACGACAAAACTAGCTGAAATGCAACATGCTACACAAAGGGATATATGCCCCGAATGTCCGAGGATATAATGCTGAGGAGGGGAACCGTATAGTGTGATGTCGTCAGCGCAATGGTAGCCGACGTATGCATGTGGACGCGTTGAACTGATCAAAGAAAAGGAAAGAAACAGTTAAAAGGGGGAGAATGTTGAATGTGCTTTTTTTTCTGTTCTATTTCTGCCTGCCGTCGCATCGTCACTGGCTGTGGTAATTGTGTCCGGGGTATTCATGGTCTTGTTGTTTAAAAAGGTACGAGATCATTATCGAGCAGAGCCGGTCGACGGCTTCTGCCAAATTTGCGTCCAAAGGAATCATCATCATTATGCGCCAAATATCGAAATCGAGGGGAATTTTGCAGCCAGATATGGTCAAGCACGGGTTCGGGTCGGCGACCACATCGCTCCAATTGCAACAGCCCGCCTCGATGCCTGTCGCAAAATAGTATGTTCAAGTTCTGACCCTCGTTGGTGAAGGAAACACCGCCAATCTCTCCAAACACGTCAACAGTCTGCTTGGAGGAAAACGTTTGCGCGTCGATGAAGTTGACGTAGTCCGTCTCTTCGGCTGCCACAAGAACGGGCCGACCGCTCCCCAGAGGTGAGAATCGCAGGCCGCGTACGCTGGCCATCTCGGAACGTATAGTGCAGAGGGGCGTGCTGATACCACTCGAGTTGCACCATTTGCGTGCGTCCCAAATCTTCACCCCGCGGTCCTGGAAACCAGTCGCCACCGTCCATCCGTCTTCGGACCAATCGCATGCGAACCCATAGTCGCGATGGCCCGACAGCTCCTGCAGGATCTCCCCCGTGTCTGCGTTGGCGATGAGAACACTGGAGTGGTCGCCTACCACTACCCGTAATCGGTGGTCTGGTGATAATGCCGAACAATTCAGAGCAAACCGATACATGTTCTCCGAGATGAAGTGCTCCGTGGTAAGATCCATGACGCGAAATCCACAATCATTACTGGCAATGGCGGCCACAGGACCGGACGACCGCCTGGGTTGATAGACTTTGATATGATTGGTGATGCCGCTGAAGTCTGACGTAATTTGCCCTTCGATGAACTTGGTCTTCTCGTCGCAATCCAGCGGCTTCAGATAGTAGTACCCGTTGAAAGTCCCACCAACCAGCACACCGCATCCGGCATCAAGAGCTGATAAAGCACCTCCCGTGGCAGGATAGTCGCGCATGCTCATCACGCACTCAGTCTTGCGGGAGACTGTATTAATCCTATTTATCCCCGTCGGACCGGGGTAAAATGCATATGTTCGCGAGGGGCAAGCAAGTACACTCCGAAGTTGAAAGTGTGCCAGATGAACATCGCGACGAATGGTCATTCTTCTGAACCGGAAGAAGCTCTCATACGAGGGAACGCCAGCATCTTCAAGGTGAGGCTGCGGAGAACATGAGCATAATGATACGATTGATGGAACAACAGGAACAACAGGAACATACCGTCAGGACATCTGATCCTGGCCGATTCACGTAGTTTTTGTAGGTCCGACATCTCCTGACCCTTGCTGCGTTTCGGGTGGTTTCCATGTTTGACCAATTTAATGCTTGAAAATCGCAATGATCCCCATCAAGATCTGAATAGTTTACTTCGGTGATGTCCGTGCCCGCTTGCTTTAAAACTTGATGGAGGTGTGGTGGCCGAGATCGGGTAGCATGCGTATAGCCTCCCTGGTGTGCCCAGTTGCGGAGAAAGTCCACGAGGCCGAGATTTTCGGATCCAGGGATAGTAGGGTTGGGATTGCTCATTTGAACGGGTGGTAAAACATCCACTGCATCGTCAAGGCCGAGTATATGAGCTTCGGCCACGGGATCAGATCCTTGCGAGCCGGCGTTGCCAGCGACGGGCCATGAGCCTTCGCTCCATGCCGCAGCGGGGAATTCAGCACCCACCATCGGGGCCGCACCGTAGAGTGTATGCACTTGTAAGGGGGAATTGGGAGGGCCGTTAAAGTTGAGATATGGGTTAGGGGGCTGGAAAGCAATCGGCTCATCGTCGTCTGTTTGTTGGTGGGCGTTTGTATAATTGGCGTCGGACAGTTCTGAACAGCTGTCATCCGACTCTTCGTAGTCGTTTTCAGTATTTGTACCACTCGCGAATGAACCTAGATAAGCCCCGGGCTGCTGAGCTGTAAACAGGACTTGATCGAGAGATGCACCGCCTTCCATGTCGCCCATATCCTCTTCATCGTCCTCATCAGAAGATCCTGGGGATTGCGATTGGTGATGGAAGGGGAAAGAGCTTCCATGGATATTGTTCGACAAGGTGGTGCCTGGTAAGTCGAGTCGGGCATCTGTCACCAGCGTGCCCGCACCAGAAAGATCAACGTCGGTACTGTCGTGGTCGTATTGGTCCTCGAAAGGTGAGCCGACTCTGGCGCAATCTCCTTGTTTGTGAGGGCCCTCTTCATCCTGTTGCGGCCTGACAGAGTTGCCGCGACCCTGATCCGCTGGGTCTGATGGCGAATGCATGGCGGCGGCCTCTACAATAAGGGGGGGCTCTTTGGAGTATATTTATTAAACAGCAGCCTGTGCAGCTGGCCGAAAGCCAAAGCTAGCCGGCTTACTGCGTTCCAGAGCTTCGCTGCTCAAGCCAATCTGCGCAGTCACTCGGCCGCCAAGTACGGAGTACAGTTGTGGTATGTCTGATGTGTCACAACATGTGTGTCACAATATGTGCTTGCTTTTTGCGACAATTGCTGCTACTCTTTTGTCGATGTTGTGGCTCCGCCTCTTCTTGATGGTTCCGTTTCGCAACGGGGAGCGACCGTCTGTCTCCCCCAGTCTCCCCGCCGGTCCAGCTGTCGTCGGTAAGTCAAAAGTTCCCTACATGCGCAGTCAAGCGTTGAGATCTGGTGTTGGCACGGCCGAGGGATTGATTGGACTACTCGCTGGCAGGGCAGCATGCTATCAACCCACGAGTAGGCGACGCTTGCATGTCAGAAATCGAAAGGCATGTGCGACGTTGAATCGCCCAGAGGGCAGCTAGTAGGTCGAGCAAAGAAAAGGCCTGAATATTATGGAGCTGGGTAGAAGATGATTTTGAAGGAGAACTGTCAGTGGGATCCATCTCGAACGGGCAAAAGTTTGCTCGGCGTCAAAGTGCACGCGCGCTAGTAACGGTGATCGGATGTCTGCTCAGTGCCCTGCAGAGTTGCCAGGGTACAGCTTGTGGCTTGACATGCTTGACATGCTTGACATTGAGAGACGGGACGAATAACAGATCGCAGGTGATGGTGCAAGCCTGCAGGGCAGCAAAAGCCTGTCCTGGTCAATATGGTCAAGGTCAGTCAATATGCATGGGCTTCAATTCCTACATACACTCGGTGACAATGCAGTCACGGACTCACGGAGTGCCAGCCAGGTGCTGTGCCAGCCAGGTGCCAGCCAGGTGCCAGCCAATGAAGCCTGGGTGGCGAAAACACCACAACGTCGTCATGGTTGGCTACGAAATCACGCCGTGACTAAAATCAGCACTCTCTTCTCTACGAGACCAAGCGCGATATAGCCAGCTTATCTACGGCGCCACGACCGTTCGCCAATAGACGATTGCAAAATGTTGGTGCGACTCATCACTTGATGCTATCATGTCAAATCATTGTTGCGGTAAAGGACGTCATCATTCGGAGGCACATAAAACCGCGAAGTACAACAAAAGATTTCGTGAACAGAGATATGATTTATTGCTTCATGCCCTGGCCTGGCAACCTGGCTACCCCCTTGCGAGCCTCACGGGGGCCGCTCACTACGGAGTATGTACAAGTGTAATGTGTACTCCGTATTGGCTCGAGTTCTCCACTCGCGATACCTTAATGGCATTCTTGAGGCTGCGCTTTGGATGTTTAACGGTTTCCGAGGCAAGTTGCTGAAGAATCTGACAACTCCTGACACGAGGACGTAGCTGATGAGAGAGAGGAGTGACACCTAGCGATTTATTCGCAGATTTTCGACGTCTTGGCAGAAAGACAAGTGGGTCTTGCCATCACCAGTGGGTTTCGTCTCTGCCCGATTATTCAGGTTGTCCAGCCAGGGGGTTCTACTCCGTACTCTGTACTCCGTAGACAATGAGGGATTCCCTAAAGGCTGAACTTGCGGTTGTCCCTTTCACATGCCCGGGCATCACAAGTCAGCAAGTTTCCACACTAGTCTGATCTTGGTATCTGTAGACTGTCACGGGCTCCAATTGGTCCCCAATTGGCGCATCTTTCAAAAGTGGGGTTCTCTTGTCTGTCGTGTTTGAGTACGGATTAAATGAGTAATAAATAAGAGCAAAGTCATGAATCATGTCCAATACGAAGAAACCATCTCTGTCAACAAGTCGCATCTGGTTCTGACCACGGCGCCAGGTTGCCTCCCTCTGACGACAGAATTTCCCGACTAACTCGGTGGGAGTGGCCAAGAGCAACACGATTCCGATTCGAGGTACGGCGTAACTCGGCAAGAAGCGGCTCCATGTCTCACCCACTTTGTCAGCGGATGAGGGTTTCGAGCTTGATATTTTCCACCCAAGGTTTTGATAAATGAAAACGATATCATGGCATTCTGTAGATTTCGGGTTCCACTTGAAACGACCCTTTTTCGTCAAGACCCCGCCACCGACCATGTAAATATGACAGATGACGCTTTTGTCAACCGCCCCGAACTTTTTCCAAGCCCACGTCGCACACGCCAGAGTGAGCGTTCCAGCCAGAGCTCTTCTTCATCTTTCCCTCGGAGGTGTCAGACCGACACTTGCCACCTGCAACCTGGAGGATTCCCGGGGTATCAGCATACATGGCCTCGGATATATCATCGATACAAGCCTCGACTTTCCCTGCATCTTGGAAGCCCAAGACCAGTCAGCCAATCACGCCAGTTCAAACCAGAACGTCTCATCTCGCTCTCGCTCACACGCCTTCACTCAATAAATACGAGCTGTTTCCATTCTTCCTTTTTCGACTTCTCGGGCCCAAGTGCTCCGTATCCGTAGCAAGCCCCTTGTCTCTGATGAACCACACCCTCACACCCTCACACCCTCTCTTGCGTTTCCACTCATTCGTTGCAGTTCACATCACCAATCTGCGGTTGAGCCTTCTTTGCCTCTCCAGCTCCACTAACGAGCCAACGGCGTTGCGTATTAGAAAATCCATCTAATCCGTACCACTCGGCGAATTTTCACCCCCCCTCCTCCCCTCGAGATCCACTCTGGGACGGCACGCACTCCACAGCAGAAGAGCTTGTTAGCCACCCCTGCCGTCATCCGATCCAGACCGGCGCAAGAAAAAAAAATGCATGAGACTCTGCACCAGAAGGAGAAAAGTGAATACGAGGTAAGCCAGGAATCGATCCCCTGGAATAGCCAAAGTACATACATGGCGAGAATGGTGTCAGGGCAGAGGGAATCATCAGGGAGCGGCACATTCTTACCCCGTGACTTGTCATTTCTAAGTTGGGATTTGTTCCTGACGAGTTGAAGTCTTTGGCTCTTCTCCGACCGTGTCGCCCCCCCCCCCCCTCCTGGCCCCTATTTTTCTTTTCTTTTGACGAAAACAGGGTTCGGTGCAGCGTTGCCAATTGAGCAGAAAGATACGTGGTTTTGTTTCATATCACCAGCGAGTACTAAAAAAACCCATGTTGCCTCTTTTCTCTTGCTCCTTGCTTGTTACTCCGTACTCCGTAGCTACCCCGGAAATATGACCAATCACACCCTGTCCACCATTACGCCTGCTCAACTAGTGCCGGTGTGTCCGTTATTGCATCATTCCATTTCTGGCTGCCAGCAGTGGATTCGGCGGTGGTATCAGTGATGGTGGTGATGGCGGCCTGTTCATCCCTATTTCACCATCGGTAGATCTTAACGGATAAAGAGGCAAGCAGGACTAGTACTCCGTAATAGAAGGTCGAGTGAAAAGAAAAATTGACATCCACTTCACGGCTACCAACGTGCACGCATCCTTTAAAACTTGTTGGAGATGCGTCTCTCGTCCTTGAGCTTGATCATGTGGTCCAGCGCCTCACAAAGAGGGATCAGCTCGCCCTTATTCTGGGTGCTTTGATCATCACGGTTGCGGATGTTGACCGTGCGTGATTTTCCTTCCTCGGCGCCGACGACTACAGTGTTGTGAAAAGGGAAACCCGTTAGCAAACATGAAGGCGACAAAATAATGGTTTCAAATGTCATGCCCGTGGTTTTGGCCCGAAAGAGGGCCCGAGGCTGACGGCTCGCACGAACGACCCCACACCGGTGAGAACTTACCGAAGATGAAGTTGTACTGGTCCAGCTGGCCAGTTCGAATCTTTTTTTGGAACGTGTTTCCGCTAAGGTCGACGTCGGCAAACAGGCCCTTCTCGTAGCACATCTTTTGAACTTCCTTGGCGTAGTCATTCACCGCAGGCATGACGGGCACTACCAGCACCTGTCGGGGGCTGAGCCAGAACGGCCACTTGCCAGCAAAGTGCTCTGTGAGAATACCGATCATGCGCTCAAAACTGCCAAGAACGGCACGATGAATCATGACTGGTCTGGCATAGCCAGCAGGCAGGTCCTCCTCCACACCAGCTCCCTCGGCAGGCGGCTCGTCCTTACCCTGGACGTATCGCAGCTTGAATCGCTTAGGCAAGTTGAAATCCAGCTGGATCGTGCCGCACTGGAAGTCTCGTCTAAGGGCATCGTACACAGTGATATCGATCTTGGGGCCGTAGAAGGCGCCGTCGCCGGGGTTCTCCTCCCACTGGGAACCAATCTTATGCGTGAAAGAATCTAGAGCATCCTTGAGATTGGCCTCAGCCATGTCCCACACTGCAACGTCACCAATGAACTTCTCTGGGCGCGTAGACAGCTTCAGCTTGAATTCGAAGCCAAACAGACCGTAAATGCTGTACAAGAAGTCGAAGGCGCCTTCAATTTCTTGTTGGATCTATGTTGCGCAGTTAGCCTATAACCATGGTTTCAAAAAGCTAGTCATCCCTAGGACTCAACATGCCTGAGAAATCGTGCAGAAAATATGAGCGTCATCCTGCTGGAATCGGCGCACACGCGTGAGGCCAGACAGAGCTCCAGAGAACTCGTTACGGTGAAGAACACCGAAATCAGCCATACGCCAAGGCAAATCTTTGTAGGTGACGTCGGAGTGATTGAAGATCTTGCAATGGCCAGGGCAGTTCATGGGCTTCAGTCCGAATTTCTCCTTCTCTACATCAAAAGTGAACATGCCATCTTCATAATGGTTCCAGTGTCCGGAGACTTTCCAGAGGTCGGACTTGTACATGTTGGGAGACATGACCTCCTGGAAGCCTCGTTTTCTGTATTCACCCTTGATCAGACTCATCAAGGACTCGTAGATGCGGGTACCATGAGGCAGCCAGAAGGTGGAGCCAGGAGACATCTCGTCCCAGAAGAAGAGTTTCTGGTCCTGGCCGATCTTGCGGTGGTTGCGCTTGGCAGCTTCCTCCAGGAACTTCTTGTATTCGGCGAGGGCGGTCTTGTCGGGGAAGGAGATGCCAGCAATTCGCTGCACAGACTCATTTTTGCTGTCGCCTAGCCAGTACGCGGCAGAATTCTAAGATGGCACGTCAGCCACACCATGAAAGTATTGCCTCAACTCTAAGAGCTGGGAGCTTTAGCGAAATCTTACTCTTAGGACTGAGAACGCCTTGATGTTGCCGGTATTAGGCACGTGAGGGCCACGGCACAAATCGATAAGAGGACCGCATCGGTAGACGGTAGATTTGGTATCATTTGGCACCCGCTGGTTGATGAAGTACTCCTTGTACTTGCTGTACTTGAACATCTCAAGCAATTCATCCTTGGTCATCTCAAGACGAACAAAAGGCTGCTTCTCCTTGATGATGGAATTAGCAATGGTTTCGAGGGCCTTCTTGTCCTCTTCAGCAACGGCTTGGCTGGAGGAACATTAGCAAACTCAGTTCATTTCATCCTGGTCAAAAAAAAGCATGGTAGAAGAGGGGAGGGGGGGGGCGTACCCTTCCATATTGGCCATGTCATAGTAAAAGCCAGGGGGATCCTTCGTAGGAGGTCCATTGCAGAGAAAACAGCCGTAGCGTCTTTCACAAGCCTCACCCAAGATATGGGCGGACGAATGCCAGAAAACGGCCTTGCCCTCCTCGCTCTCGAAATCAATAAATTCGAGCTTGCAGCTCTTCTCGATCGGCCTCGTGAGATCCCACAACTCCCCGTCAACCTTGGTAATGACTGTACGTTCTAGAAGCGATTTTGAAATGCCCTTGGCAATCATGAGAGGCGTGGTCTCCCACGATGTGCCCTTTTCTTCCTTTCCATTGGGCAGGGTAATGGTGATTTCTTCGCGGGGCTTGGCTGCCAATGGTTCAAATCATGTCAGTCCACTCTGTTCCGTGAACTTGGTCGCAAAGCACTTCCGTTATACGCACCAGCGATTTCCGCATCTTGCCTAGCCTTGATCTTGTCGAAAATATCTAATCGGTGCTGAATAAACTCTGGGAGTTCAGGAAGCTGCATCAATCACGTCAGTCAGAATCTCTCTCTTTGTCTCTTTCTCGACTCCTGCGCTTAACCCTTGGCGAGCCTTGCAAAGAAGCTGTTCCTGTCTTCTCTATTTCTGTACCTCAAGACCAGAATTCCTGCCGCCTTTAGCCCCCTTCTCCTTGGGCTGCTTGGCCGGCCGCGAGGGCAGACTCTGCTGCGCGGGAGCACCCTCGGCCGCCTTGGGAACATCAACTTGTTCAGACGACATTTTTCGAGAAGAAATGTTACTCGGGCGCCGCGTACGGATTGGACAATGCAGGCGAGAAAGAAACACGGGTGAGGGGGTGGTTTCCTCGCTGGCGTCTAAATCAATTCGGGGGCTTGGGTTTTCGAGGGGAGGTTTTACTTTGCGTGGAGGGGCAGGATACCCTTGAGTGGTACGAAGGTGGGGTGGCTCAGGGTGACTCACGGCATTGTTCTGCAAGCTGAGTCGAGTTATTACCCGCTGCCGATGTGCGGCGATGTGCGGCGATGTGCGGCGGAGGATCCTCGGCTTGCTCCGGCCATTCCCCTACACTTGTCTGCCAGTAAGCAATGTTGAACAAACTTCACGGAGAATATAATCATGAGACAGCCGTCATTCTTCTATTATTTCTCCCGATACATCTCGACAAGTGAGTAAGTGCTGCCTGGGTATCATGCGTAATTCACACTCCACAAAACGCCAACCATTCCCTCGAAGCGCTATCAATCAAACAAAAACACCCCAAAAAAAAGGACTGACAGGCTCTAAGAGCAGTTACCTCGCAGAGGCGTTATGGCTAGGATTGCGGCGGTCCGGAGAACCTCTGCTAAGTGAAATTCCACCGTATGGAGCGAGGACTCGGGGTTGGAACCCTAATCCTTCCTTGTCTTGTTATTAGAGGCGTAATGAGGGGACGCCTTCGTTGCCCAGCAGAAGTCATTGCCATTAAGCGGCGACTTAGGGACTTCGCAGACATGGTCCGTTAGGCTCTCTAAGCTGTTGATGTTTAAAAGACGAGTCTTTATTC
Organism: Epichloe aotearoae; assembly: GCA_000729855.1. Classification (NCBI taxonomy): domain Eukaryota; kingdom Fungi; phylum Ascomycota; class Sordariomycetes; order Hypocreales; family Clavicipitaceae; genus Epichloe; species Epichloe aotearoae. Next base: position 10,499 of record JFGX01000232.1, on the reverse strand, counting down.
CACAGGGAATGAGAAAGGAGATTTTGCTGCCAACTCACAATGACAAACCGGCCCTCTTCAAATGCCATATCTCGTCACACACTCCTCCCGGTGCGTCTCCAGACAATCCAGGGCACAAACCCTTGTGCCGCATTTCAAACACCTCACGCGCCCCCAATAGCCACAGACTTCGCAAAATACTCTCCTCGGATACGTTTCATCCAGATTCCCCAGTGCCTCCAAGTACGACAATGGCGGCTGGGACAACAACTTGCGCAGCTCGTCATCCGACGGCATCTCTGGCACGCGTGACATGAGCAAGGCATCATTGTCGCCTGGGAGCGAAGCAGGTGGATCTCTATACGGCGGTGGTAAAACGGGCGGCAAGTCGGTCGCGTTCGACATTGCCACGTCTTCGGACGCAGATGGTTTCGGTGTCGAGGCAGCTGCATCCTTCTTGTTGCCTCCGGGACGTTTGCTCGCTGCAGAATTCGCTTCGGTCAGGGCCTGGAGCGCGAGGTAGTCGTCTAAGTGGTTTGCGAACGTTTTCTGGGATTGCATGACTTTGCGAACGTTGGGCGTGAATTTAGTTGAGGCTGTTGCAACAGAAGCCGAGTCAGCGTTAGATCACACGAAGTACACTATTATTGAGACAAGGCGTTTATCGCTTACCTCGTCCACTCTTCACCGGCAATGGTATAGTATTATCCTTGTTGCCATCTTTTTCCAGACCCTCCACCTCCTTCCGTATCTTGGCCTCTTGCCTTGCTGTCAGATCACTCAGACTCGGCCCACCACCAGTAGGGTTACGCGCCCGCTTCCTGTTTGCAGGTTGGATGCCAGCCGAACCTGCAGCAATGGCGGTATCTGGCACATAAGCCCATCCTGGCGCGGAAGTCGTTCGAGTGCTGGCAAGCTCGATGACGCCGAAATTATTCATGATGCTCCTTGAGGGAGGGGAGCCGGTGTGGCGCGTTGTAGCAAAATTAAAGCATGAGTTGTGGAGGGCCTTTTGGCAAAAAACTCTGGTGGTTTTTTCCTGTCTCAATTAATCTGGAGATTGAACGAGACGCGTGTCAAAGGCACAGAAGGCGATGCAGGGCCGGAAAAATCCGCCGCCATGACCGTTCCAAGCTCCCCTCTACTTTACTAGGTCGGCTTGTCCAATCAAGTGGGCCCATGCAACTTGTCTCTCATCACATCCTCTTTGCCTCTCATCTACCAGACATCACGCACCTCTGCTTGTCCCCGAGCCAACCTTTGCGACCTTCACGATGCTAGGAGCCTCCAGACTGGCCTTCAGCACCACTCGTGCCATGGCCGCGCGCACTTTCAGCACATCTGCTCGACGAATGGCCGATGCGCCCCTTCCACCTAAGCGGCCGATGGGAGCTTTCCGAGGAGGGTAAGCTTTGATTCTATGTCCCGACGATGGCGGCCCAACGAGTTCATCTTATGAAGGACATTTGTTTTCTCATGGAAAGGGCTGTTGACTAATGTGTGTGTTGCGAGACAGGCTTTTCGGCTTCATGTTCGGCTCTGTTCTTGCCGGTAGCGCCGTGTACACTTACCTTCTCCAAGAGTACAGGGCATCGAACGACCTTCTTACTGAAGACATATATGTTGGCCTACCTCCCTTCCCGAACGCGATATGTACTGCCGTTGATGTCGTGATGGCTCGAATACGTTGTGCGGACTATTTTCCAGCTAACTTGGGACAGACCTTGCAAGCTTCGGTTATCCGTCTGACGAATTACGTGAAGGCTTTGGAACAAAGAACGCAAGAGAAGAAATAAATCAACGATGAGGATCGTGTGTGTAACAGCTGTATGTGTAATTCCTCAGACAAAGAATGGTGAGGATGGGCATGTCCTCGGGAGCTGCTAAAGCGAGTGCCGCCAGAATACTCGGATGAGTGCAACATTTTTGTCAGCATTTGCTGAAGCCTGTAATAACGTCACAAATGAACGTCCAAATTCATATCTATGCTAAGCTACACACGAGAGGATCCGAGGTCAGTAGTCAAGAATCATGTACGTCATGTGATACTTTTAGTCACTCAGAGCTTCCATGTATGCTAGCATAGAAGCTGTGAAGCTTGTTTTTCAAGCCAACCCAGTAAAAACAGAAAATATAATAGAAACCTACGCCCGGGCAATTCATAAAAGGCAATAATTTCCCTCCTTTTTGGAGCTAGTACACCGTCATCACAAAATTCATCACCACGTTTACAGCTCGTCATGATCCTCAACATCCTTCTCAGCCGTCTCCTCCTTCTCGGAAGCAGCGGGAGCAGCGGGAGCAGCGTCCTCGGTGGCCTCCTCCTCCTCCTCCTCGAAAGGCACGGAGGCCTTGTACTTGCCGTTCTCCTCAATAAACTTGATCAAGTCCTTAACAGTACGTGCACCGTTGAAGGTGACGAGAGCATCCTTGGCGCCAGCGGGGAACAGCTTAATGGTAGGGAATCCAGTAATGTCATCAGGAACATCGTTGAGGGTGGCATCGACCTTGGCAATGACGACCTTGTCCTTGAACTCGCTCTTGCCGTAGGCTTCCCCGAGCTGGTCGTATTTGGGGGCCAGAGCCTTGCAGTGACCGCACCATGGGGCGTAGAACTCAAGCAGGACGTCCTTCTTGTCATCCAAAACAATCTCCTCGTAGTTCTTGGCTACGACGACTGCGACGGGGCCATCCTGCTTCTCGGGAATAGGCTCGGACTTGATGCTGGCCTCAATTTTACCAGCGGAGTAGTCATCAGCAAATTTGGCGATGGCTTCCTTGGTGATCTTCTGCTCCTGGTCAAAGGGGAATTTCAGGTTCTTGCCGATCTCATGGATGGCAAAGGCAGGGAATATGTCGGTCTTCAGGTTCACGTTTCGCGCGTGGGCACCAAACTGCTTGGCGTCAATGGTGGCAAAGTTAATCTTGCCCTTGTACTTCTCAGCAATGGGTTTGAGGTCCTTGCTCAAGCTGTCACGCTCCTCCTTGGTCTCGGCGAAGATGTAGGCCAGGGGAATACCGGCAGACATGTAGTTAGCGTAGGTCTCAGGGCCGACCTCCCCGATAAGAGGGGTGGCGGATGTCCTGGCGAACTTCTCGATGGTCTCCAAGTCGAACTTCTCGGTGAAGGTGTTCTTGCCCTCGTCAAAGGACTTATAGAGAACAATGGAGGGGAACTTGACGCCCTCAGCCTCGGCAACAGCGGCGTCATTGACTCCGCCGAAGAGGTAGTTGTCGCGGAGCTTCTCAGCAACGCTGGTGAATGTCTCGTTGGAGGTCTTGTCATCAGTGGCAATGTAAGCGACAAGAACAACCTCGTCAGCAGTCTTGAATTCCTCGAGAGTGCTCTTGGTAAGAGAGGAGACGGCAGGCAGGGACTGCTTCACCATGTAAGAGGTGATGCCAGCAGCCTTGCGCGGGCCGTTGTAGGGGGCCACGATTTCAAGGCCGCGGAAGACCTTGAGGGTGGGATAGCCCTCAACACCGTGCTTCCGGCAAAGTTCGTCCTCTTCGGTGCAGTCAATCTTGGCAAGCTTGATGCTCTTCTCCTTCAAAGAGGTAGCGGCCTCCTCGTACTCGGGGGCGAGACCCTTGCAGTGTCCGCACCAGGGAGCAAAGACTAGACGGAATGATCAAGTCAGCAACGAGGGACGCTTAAGAATAGATGACGACGTAGTGAAGAGTAGCACCCTTCATGGGGTGTAACACGCAAGGAACTCACATTCAGCAAGAACCAAGGGGTTGGCCTTGACGAAGTCGTCGAAGGTCTTCTCGGTGAGCTGGTAAACATCTGACTTGTCCTCAGCGGAAGCCAGGGAGGCCAAAGCGGCCAAGAGGCCGAAGGCGATTTTCTTGTGATGCATGATGCGGAGGAGCCGGCAAGCTAGAGCTACGCTAGATGTGCCGAAAGCGAAGTATTGCAAAAAAGGGATAATGAAACCTTTTCCAAAGCCCGGTCTGGAAGCCACAAAGAACACAAAGGGAGGCTAAGGTGGATGGGGATGAAAAGGGGAATGAAGAGAATGACTGTGTCGAGGGGATGATGGGACGGGGAGGTTTTGTACCTACAAGTAGACAAGGCGGCTGAGGCGAAAAGCCAAGGACGCGGTTCCAATTGAACAAGTGTCCCCTTTTCCTCAAGTTGACAGCTTACATGTACTTTTAAGACGTTGCAGTGCAGCGGCATTGGTAGAATGTTGGTGCGGCCAACCGACGCCCTCGCATCCGTGGGACCACAAGCGCGAGTGGGGCGTCCAATCCAGAATTGTCCAGGAATCGAGTTTCAAATCCAAATCCAAATCCAAATCCCGACCTGAACGGCATGAGCATATTATTAATACCAGGCTTTTCATCTGGCTTTGAGCCCGGCGATTTGGGTCCCCCCCCCTCCTTTTTTTTTTGAAGATTCATCAGCCTCGCCAGACATCCATCGGACTCGAGCGGGAAAATGGGCCAGCACTCGGGCGATTCCAGCTAGTCGCTCTTTTGGCTGACTCCATGTTTCCCTGGGATCATCAATCCTCCCAATGCTGAACACGGGCTGGCCCGGTGCCTCTGCTCAGTTACTCGAGACACGTTATCTCGAGCAGGAAGAAAGGTGCGAGATGGGATTGGATCCCCTCGGGAGAACGAAGTAATACTGTCCAACTTGAACTCGACAACTATTACGGAAAAGAGACGACGTCCGGTCTCTCGCCCCCAGCTCTGCCCCGCTAGCGTGGCAGAAATGGCGTCAAATGGCGTCAAATGGCGTCGACGCTTCACGCACTGTCGCCACTCGCCACACATGCCTAAATGCAGCGTCGCGCAGGGGACAACTTGCCGGAACAGGTCCAAGGCTCAAAGGCCACAGTTGCAATTAGCTGTCCCCGGAATCCAACATCAGTTCAAGCAGTTGTGGCAGGGCGGCATCGAGAGGGAACGTCGAGCTTCTGGTAATACACCGCAGCCCAGCGGATGAGGATATTTCCAGGCAAAGGCCCGGCCTCAGCGACAATCAGTCCTCAAAAAGGCAACGCCAGTGCACTGCGATGACTCCACACTCTGGCGCCAGTTCCAAGCCAAACAGAACATATTGTAGTGTGTTGTAATCCGTAAGCTTGATATTATTCGATCTGACAGGACCACCAAAACCATTGGTGCAGTATTGACTCTACTCTAGATGATTGTCTATTGTATTGTGCAATTGCTCAACTGCGCTGTCTGTCCGGCGCACATGTGGAATTGTCATGATCCGTTCCCATCTAATGCACCTCGCTTGAAGTAACCACGGAAAAGTCAACAATAGTCTACAGAGCAACCTCTTGATGAGTTTGCGTCTCTCTCTCTCCTTGTCCACTGCTGATCTTGACTCCTCGAGCTCAGAGCCTGAATGCCTGATGAACGTCCTTGGGCTCAGCCATGTGGTACTGGTTCGGCCACTTCACAGGCACACCCAGCTTCTCCGCGACACTCAGTACGAAATCCGGCTCCCGCAAGAACTGCCTAGCCACCAAGACCAGATCTGCCGACTGTTCCCCTCCTTCTTGCACGACATGTCGCGCAAACTCGGGCGCGTCAATGCTGCCGACAGCCCCGATGATCAAGTCGATGTTGTCGGCGCGGAGGGCCCGACGGATCTCCCTGGCCAGGTTGGTCTGATAGGTCTTCTCGCGCAGAAACTTCTGGCCAGCGCTGTTGCCGCCGCTGCTGACGTCGAGAACATCGATGCCCAGGCCGGGGAGCAGCTTGGCGAGCTTAATGCTGCTCTCGAGGTCCCAAGAGGGCTGGCCAGCGTGTTCCATCCATTCGGTGGCAGAGATGCGCAACCATAGGGGCATTGATTGTGGGATGACGGCGCGGACTGCTTGGATGATTTCGCGGAGGAAACGGGCTCGGTTTTCGAAGCTGCCCCCGTAGTCGTCGTTGCGTTTCTAAAGAAGCCAAGTGTTAGTCTGTTTCTTCGTTTCTCTCATCTGCATCTACTGCGGTTTCACAAAAGTAAGACAAGACGTACATTGGACAAAGGGGACAGAAATTCAGTAATCAGGTACCCGTGGGCGCCGTGAATCTCAATCATGTCAAAGCCAGCTTTGACAGCCCGAAGCGCCGACTCAGCAAAGCTCCTAACCAGACCTTGGATCTCGTCGAGCGTGAGCTCCTTGGGCGTGGCATGGTCCTCGGCGTATGGAATGGGACTGGGACCAACTACATCGCTGGGCCAGCCGCCATGGGCCTCATCGGCGAGGGCCTTTTGGACAGAGCCCCCGATCCACGGAGCAAGCGTGCTCGCCTTGCGGCCAGCATGGGCAAGCTGAATGGCAGCCTTGGTGTTCTGGCTATGAAGGTAGTCGACGATGCGACGCAGCGGCTCGATCTGCGAGTCCTGCCAGAGGCCAGAGTCCTGAGGGGAGATTCGGCCGCGGGGCTCCGTGGCCGTGGCCTCGACTATGACAAGCCCGGCGCCGTGGAGGGCGAACTGGCCCAGATGCACAAGGTGATAGTCGGTCAGGTGGCCGTTGTCGGCGCTGTACTGGCACATGGGCGACACGACGAAGCGGTTGTGCAGCTCGAGAGAGCGCAGCTTCAACGGCTTGTACAAGGTCGGCGCCGACGCCGCATCGGCAGCCGAGCCGGCGGCGGGATCCTGCGCAGGCGTGTAGAAGGCCACGCCGGCCTGGCCCTTGTTGCGAGGGTCGAAGTGAACCATTTTGGAGACTTGAGACTTGAGACTTGGGAGGGGGGGGGGGCGGTGCAGACGAAAGACGAAGAGCACGGAGCAAAGGCTGCGAGATGAAGGGCACCTTTTGTTCCCGTCTTCCAAAGCCAGAACAGCGAGCGACTCTTTTATACCGTCATGTAGACACCGTCATGTAGACAGACGCTAGAAGCAATCGACGACGCTTATAAATTCGCTTTGCCCCGCCGTCCGTGATACTCGCAAATAGCTCGGCATCGAGCCCGGCACGGCAAATTTGCCTCGATGTGGAATGATCAGGGAACCCTTCCCCCCCCCTTCCTGGAGAAATCCGTATCCCGAATTATTTCCCTCCATCAATAAAGTGAGGGAGGAGGACTAGGACACTTATGACGTCATTTTTCCAGGAGTGGGCTGGTGGGATGCTGAATAATTCATTACAATTCATGTCGACAAGATACCCGAATGGTGACGTGCTGAGACATTAGTAACGCGAGCCTTTGCAGTTGATCACATTCATCATTGGATAATTCCAAGACCAGTCCTAGACCTCGTGGGTCGTCACCAGACATGACGCCTCCCAAATAGATTGACTCCAATTGCACTGACTGTACATGATCAAATCACTGTTGAGCAACTGAATGATGGCGGCAAAGACGGGAGACGAGGCACTCTTTCCGCCGACCCGGATTGAAGAGCCGCGGTGCGTCTTGTCGTTGTCGAGCCATGCCTTGACCGCAGCACTTGGTAGCGTAGTGCGTCTTCACAATAAGCATCCGTCACATGAAAACGTTGAAGCGTTCGACCCAAGTTCAAATGGAGATGAACCAAAAAAAATGCATTGTATGCTGTACAAAGAAGCTATCGCATCGACTCTGATGCTTTGTTTCCAACTCACACGACCTCTTCAGCCGAGAAGTCCTGATACATCCTGCCGTCTAGAGGGGAATCTGTCGTCTTGGAGAAAGAAAAAAACCCCCCCATTCGTCTACTTGTGGCTCTCCATGATCGCATCTCGTGTGCGTCTGTTCTTGCTCTACGCGCCATTTCTTTCATCCCTTTCGAATGCTTCATTTGGTCTCATCCCAAGTGGGCTTCATGGTCCAGCGCTGGTTTTCTGTGCCCTCGGCAAAAGGAACACCAAGTTCAAACAGCTTGGTGACAACAGCGGAGAAATCCTTGAAGAACAGATCGTTGTCCTTGGCGTACTTCTCGGTGATGGGCTTGAACTTCTTGTCCTGTACCAAAGTCATATCTGTGGGAAGCATCATGAGCTGCTTGGTTTTTACGTCCTCATACTGCACAAGGGGGAAAACAAAGTGTCAGCAAGCGCTCGCTCGAAGAGAGGAGAAGGGACTGGACCGTTTTTTGAACCGTTCAAACGACCAAGGCGACTTACCTGCTTTGGACCGTTCCACTTCTTCGGCTGCCACTTCTCCTCGACCAGGAGGCGGTAGTAATCGTTGGTCAAGACAGTGGGGGAGAAGGTCCATGGGCCGTCGAATCCAGATCGGTCGGTGTGGCATCGGCCGAGAGCGTGGGCACCAGAAAGGGCAACAATCTCCTGGTCGTTGAATCCCATGCGGTAGAAGATGTTGCGGAGGTGATCACTGCCCTTGGTAGCATCGGGCAGACGACCGTCGGGTGTACATGCTGAAACATCACGATCCGTGCGGCCAGGCCGGTAGGGAATTATGGGACCCTGCATCTCCTGGATGGCGGCAACACCGCCGAGAATCCAGAGATCAGAGTAGGTGATCCAGGGAAACTTCTCTGAACTCGCCAGATTAGCGCCGAGATCTCGCCGCGCACGAGTACAGGTCGAAGACCCCGCGAAGAGGCCCTCCGACGGCTCAAACGAATAGAGATCTACTTACCCTTCACAGGGTCAAGGAATTTGCGGGCAGCGAGGAGACCAGCATTGGCACCGTGGTCAGACTCGGGAGCAAAGCGCATGGTGGCACCGTTGCTACCGCCAGTGCCGGTGGCCTCATCGAAGGTACCGCTGGCGTGCCAAGCGAGACGCAGTAGAACGGGACCGTAGCTGCCATCGTCATAATCGTCCTTCTCCTCCAGACGGCTGGCAATCTCGTTGTACACCTTCTGGTAATCCTCCCTAGTGGGGTTGATCATCTTGCTCGAGGCGGCGGATGGGGCGCCAGAGGCCGTGTAGTAGTACCAGAATCCAAGACCACCGGCGGCGGCAGCACCAGTCAGGTACAACCAAGTGGAAGAGCCCTTCTGGGCAGCGGGCTCCGAAGAATACCATCGACGGCCCTGCTGGCGGAAAGCCTGACGAGGAGCGACGGCAAAGGTGTTGCGGGCCGTGGTACGGGCAGCCACGCGGGCGAATTGACGAGTGGCGGACGCCATCTGCGAAAAGTCAGTACTTGCTCACAATACATCATCAACTGGGGAACAAAGGGGGAAAACTGCGCACCTTGTTGTGCTGGAAGAGCGAAGTGGGATGTGATGTGAAGGAAGAGACAGGAAGAGAAAGTCAAAGTTGTTGACGAGGGCCTCGCGCGGATAGAGAAGAAATTTAATGAAGACGAAGGAAGTCTCGACAGCCTCGGTGCTCGCTCGGTAATTGCGTCGCCGACAATTGAGTCGACGGATGGTCGATGGATGGTCGATGGATGGTCGATGGATGGTAGGGGCGCACAGACTTTTATTCTCTCTTCTTGATCAAACGGGCACGGAGGACGGAGTATCCATCTAGATAGTCTTTAATGAAAATCGAGGTGATGTGAGTGGCTCGTGATGGCTCAGTGTTACACCCACAAGGGCATAATTGATCCCTACCGCACGATAGTCTCGCTACTTAACTAGCTAAGACAAGAGTCTACCCCTAGCTAGTTATTTTCTAAGACCTCTATAACTTTATAGTATATTTTAGCACTATATAATTACCCTACCTATAGTAAAGGTACTTAGGTATTTAAGCTATAGTCTATACTCTCTTATAGGGTTAGATAACTTAATAAAGGTAGTTATATTAAACCCTAGCTTTATAGTCTAATATAGTAGTAATTATATAGTATTTATAATAATTATACCTTTCTTCTAAATTAGTACTCTTCTCTTTAAATTAACTAATTATTTAATCTTTAGATAATTAGTATATATATAGTAAAAGAGAGGCCTAATTTATTAACATTATGATCAGGCAACCCTAGCACACTAGGATTAATATAATACTACCTTTTATTAGTTTAATAGTAATACTATAGAATATCCTTATAATATCTAAGGAATCTTTAAAAAGCAATAAGCTAGCTATTAAGCTATAGGAGCCCTATTACTAGGACCTATAGTATAAGATAGTTAAGGTAAGAGCTATTAAAGATAGAATCTAGGTCTTTATTAATCCTAATTTAAATATATAGCTAGATTACCCTTCTAAGCCTCTAATTCTAGTAGGAAATAAGACTCTAGTAAAGAGAAGGGTAGCAGAGGCTATTATGAGAATAAGAGATAGCTAGGCAAGAGGTATAGGGGCATTTGTATATTAACTAAAGCTTACGAGGTCTAAGTGTGTTATACGTGTAAGTTACTAGCTTATAGCTAGCGGCTTACTAGTGTTATATAGACCTAGCCCTAGAATATAGTATGCCTATTAGGTAGTACGCTAGTGCACTAGTATTATAAGTAAGCCTTATAATTACCCCCTTACTTTTAGCTAGGCTTCTAAATAGCTTTTACTAGCTAGTATATAACTATTTACTAACTAGTAGCTATATTAAAATAATAATAAATAATAGGTAGTGCTTAAGTATAAATTTATCTTTAGTTCCCTATTATATTATATACTTTTTTTTTACTATAAATATAGTAAACTTTT
>JFGX01000231.1:0-44584 GCA_000729855.1 Epichloe aotearoae | reverse complement strand
AGAAGAAGAAGAAGAAGAAGAAGAAGAAGAAGAAGAAGAAGCGCAAGCTACTTACTACGAGGACGAGGACGAGCAGGCCGTGGAACCAGGTATTCTGGAAGTCCGCGAAGGAGAGAGCAAAGATGAAGAGGTGACTCTGACGCAACATTAGGGTTAAATGGAAAACCAATGCAATATCAGTCATATATACTTTCAATTGCATCTGAAGTTGCTTTTTCATGGGCACTGACAACAGGCCTTTGGAAAAGGATGAATGATTATGTGCCCGACTGAGAGCCCCGGGACTGAAGAACTTGAATATCCGCGCACTGACTTTTTCATATTGTTTACTGTCTTTAGTTCCAAAACGTGGGAATTTGCTCTTGGGCACAACCTCCGCGTCTCGTGAGTCGTTGCTCGCTGCAGGTCCGTCGCTGCACAGTTACATGGGTGGCCATTTCACTACGAACTACGTCAAGCCCGCATCACTGGTTGAGGCGGATATTAGGGGGGTGGGTGGTGCGAGGAAGTGACATGGACCAATCATATTATTAGTCGTTGATACCCCCCCCCGTAATCCGTACACAACCGCGAAAAACCCGGGGAAATGTGGGCGACGCTAATAGCGCAGTTGGCCCAACACCTGCTGCAGAAGAATTGGGAGCCAAAAGGGTCACTCACAGCAAGTTAATTAATTAGTAAGTCGTCGGACTCAAAGATGATCAAGTTTCACAGGGAAGGGAGGGCCGTGCCTATCAATTCATGCCCCCAGCCATCTTGCAGAGGCTTAATAATATCGGGGGTCACCCCCCCATCGCACGATTGTCCTAGATGTGGGAAAAAGAAATGCTTATCGCGCAAGGAGATGAAAATTGATGAGCCATGGGCGACGCTTGGCTGTCTGGCTGTGCCGTGGTGCCAGCAAATATCCGGGCCGTGCGAGCGACGGGATTGCTTCCCCCCCCCTTTGATCTTTGACCCTTTGATTTTTCTTCTTTTTCTTCTCTTTCTTCCTTCCTACCTTCCTACGGAGAGTATATATGGGGTTGGTCCCTGATATTTCTGGCATCTGGTCCATGCTCAGTGCCCTTGCAACTAGCCGGGTACCTTTCACTCGTTCCTGGCGGTGATGGTTGAATTTGAAGCCGGCGGTGGCAATTAATAAGGTGTGCTCCGAGGGACGAGAGGGACGGGTCAACGGACAAGAAGAGGTACAATAATATTACGGGTTGGTCCGTACGGGTCATATCAATTAATATAGGTAGGGGTCAACTGGCAATCCCAAGCGTCCACCCGTCCGTCACCTGTTGCGTCTGTCTGCTGGTCGTTCGTTGTCTTCTCTGCGGAAGAGGAAAATTGAAGTGGTTGCAGGACCCACTCGGGCGCGGTACCAACAGTACCAACAATTGGACCAGGGCAGACGAGGAATGGAGAAATTATCTGGGCGACTCGACTCTGTGAATCAGATATTGACATGGGCTGGCTCTCCTCGCCTCGCCTCGCCCGCTTGGAGACAACTGGGCATGCGTCTTCAGGAACGGGGGAGTGAGTGAGTGGTGGCGAGTGGTGGCCGCCTGGTGGAAGCACCGAGTACAGATGAGTACATAATCCGTACATAATACGGGCTACAATGTCCCACCCCAGCCCAGGGCTCACAGCCTCAATCCCATGCCAGTCACAAACAGCCTAATTTCCCTAAATAAAACATGATGGCAACATGGATCTGTAACCCAGGCTGGCCTGGCGCAAGCACACAGCAATCACAGCAAGCACAGCAACCACGGCAACCTTAAAAGTTAGGGGGCGCGCAGCAACCAAATGCTCCGTACTCCTTCCTGATGTGTAGGGCTCAGGCAGAAATGCACACCACACGCACGCACTTACGGAGTTAATTCTCCCCCTTCTTCCCCTCCCGCATCTTGTTGGAGAGCCACATGGAGCTTGCGCAGAGCTTGCGCAGAGCTTGCGCAGAGCAGGTGCACACCATGGCATGGCAACTCTGTTTGTTGATCAAGCTTTTTTTTTGTGTGAATCTTTCCCCCCAAGGTTCCTTGACACACTGCCTTCAAACTTCATTCATGATAATAGCTACGGAGAAACCATGAGATGCGTCTGGCCCCTCTAAAGAGGGTTCGCACCTGCAGAGTGATTGGCGCTACAGTGTCTAGAGACCACAGTCGACTGTGTCATGGCCGTGAGTGCGGCCTTGTTGGACAGTGTGATTAACAAAGCAAGCTTTCAACAACTTACTACGGAGTACGTCCGTACGGAGTAGACAGAATACAGTTGGTTGATAGTTTGCACTACCAGTCCAGTGAAGAGGACTCACTCCTCTACTACTAGAGCAAAGAGCAAGACGGGCGCCAGGGGGTGGGGTCCCGGCTCTTTCCCCTTCCGCCCCATATCATAATCCTGCTGCCCAAATTTTTCTTGCCGGACTCCTCCTAAACCCTCACCACTCCGAACAAAACACCAACTGGTCTAGGTGGATTTTTTTTCTTCTCACCAGACCCTCCCCCCTCCTTCCAACGCATTGGATTCTTCTTCTGTGTCTACAGCACCAGAGGACTAATTTCTCCTTTGCTCATCGTCTAGGACGCCCGTCAACGCCCCCGATTGTAGTTTGTGTCTCAGACGCCTACAGTCTCGCCTGCCCGGTCTTTTCCACTCACTCCTTGACCTCGCATCTTCCTCTGGCCTGCTTGGGATCTTCCCTTATCTAAGCCGCCACCAAGTGTCCGGTGTTTTTATAATCTTTATCGCGTGCATCTTCTTCGCGAGCATTCTTCGTTTCTCCTTGACAGCGCCCACGGCCTCGCTGTTCCAAAGAAAACCCCAAAACCCGTCTTGTGAGAGCGAGCCCCGAGGGACTTTCAAAAAAAAAAAAAATGTTTCTCGACTACCCGCCCTCTTAATTCTCAGAACATTTCCGTCGACGCCTCCGCATCAACAAAACCCTCCCATCAACTTCAACGCTTCACGAGTCGACTATTCTCCCCTTATGACGTCGCCTGCGAACCAGCAGAATCCGATTCCGACGACCAACACCTCTGCGACCACGGCGACTTCTTATGCCTCCGCTGCAGGTGCGCCTAAGAAATCATCATTCCAAGCGCCGTTAGTCACGACCGGTTCTCAAGCACCCGTCGTTGTCGGCTCTGCTTCTGCCTCTGCGGCGCAGAATGCCAAGAGCTCTACTCTGTCTCCTGTAAACGGCAAACCAGTCGCCACTCCTGCTGTCCCTGCTGTTGCCCGAGGTAGCTCTACCAACGGCTCCGGCGCGGACCATTCGAGAAAAAGCTCCGTCACCATGGCTGCCAACGGCACCAACTCTTTCGCTGCCAACGGCGGCGCCAAATCTGGCATCCAGTTTGGCTTCAACTCTCCAGCCATGGCCCACAGCACTCCCCAGGTTGGAAACGCTGCCCCCATCGCCATTCCCGGTGCCGGGCATCAGCGCGTCCCTTCGCCTGCACACTCTCCTTCACCGATCCCTCAGCCTTCGGCGAGCGGTGGTCGACCTCCCTCTGGTCTTCAGCAGCCAAGTGGACAGATGACATTCGGAAGTCTCGGTAGCGATGGCGAGGTTCGTAAAGCCCCCTCCCCCCTTGTTCACGTCGCTTCGCATCATCTTCTTTGCGAGTGATGGTTTCGTGCTTTGCATTCATGATCATCACCACTAACAGAAAACCGTCCAGCGCCACATGAGACAGGGCTCTGTCCTCTCCACCCCAATGGCCATGGGATCGCAGCCTGGTGCCCATTACCGACGCGAATCGAACCATTCCGTTCAGGGTGAAAACAGAGGCAACTTCCCCCCTCAAGGTGGCCGTGGCCGAGGTTTCAACCCTCACAACAACCAGTACAACAACCAGATGGGATATCCTCCCAACAACCAGTTCCGAAACGGCCCCGGTCAAGGTCGTGGCATGCCCCCTTCCTTCCAGCCTCAGCCTCGAAACATGCCGTATCCCAACTCTCCGCAACCAACTCGAAGCCCCGCCCTCGTGCCGTCGATGCCAAACACCCCGAACATGCCTCCGGCGACCATGCAGTCCAACATATCGATGCACACGCCGCCCCAGTATCATTACCCGCCCCCGATGGCGCCTCAGCATCAACAAGTACAGCTCCCTTTTCCTGACATGCCTGATAAGTTCCCTTTCAAGTATAACAAGAACAAGAAGACACGCAGAGAGCACACCAAGTCCCTGCAGTCAGGTCGTCAGTTGGATTCCATACGCGAGCTACACGGAAGTAATGCCGATCAACCTCAGCGTCGTTTCACCCAGCGACCAGAGTTTCATTGGCGTGATCAGCATAGTAATAATGGCCGTCGTGTGGGATCCAGTGGCGTGGTGAAGCCTATGGCACAATGCTCAACTCAAAATCCCCCTAGGATTCCTTCACAGAGTCCTTCTCTTGATCTTTCTCCCGAAAATGGCGGATTTGAACTTTGGCTGACTATGAAGTATCAGAATTTTGGCTATCCTCCTCAGCAGGTTGACCAATACGGCCGACACATCTCCATGCCTTACGGCTACAATAATGTGCCCCCCTACATGGGCCCCCCTCAAGCTAACTCCCCAGCTTATAACCAGCAATTTGCCTCGCCATATCACCAGCAGAGCCACAGCATGTCTCGTAGCCCTTCGCAGCCTGAGCGACCTCCCAGCGTCAACCAACAAAGCCAACCTCTGATTGTCAGCTCATCTCAGCAATCTGCCGCCCCCGCTGGCAAGGCTGGCCCCAATAACTTCGTCAAGCCGAGGAAGAGTGCTGCTATTCAAATCAAGAATGCTGCTGGTGAGGTTGTCGACACCTCTACCTTCAAGCAACCCGCCTCTCCCGCCCCTAGCAGCCAGCAGTCCAAGACCCCTCCTGTTGTTGCCTCTGTGCCTACTCCCCCCCCCAAGTCAGCCACGCCATCTCACGGACGCACTGAGAGCACTGCTACACCAAAGACTGCCAAGGAGATTCAGGATGAGTTGAAGGAGAAGATCAAGCAGGCTACTCTTGGAGCTGCCAACGAGGCAGCCAAGGCTAAGGACCCAGTTGCTTCTGACAGCCCGGCCGAAAAGGAGATCCCTGCTGCTGCAGTCACCGTTGAAGCCGAAGCCCCCAAGGAAATCGCTCAGGTTGGGGAGCCCAAGAAGGTCGAGGATGAAAAGAAGTCTGCTGAGCCAGCCGTTGACCCAAAGGCTGATCCCGGAGAGGACGAAATTGAGCGAATGATTCGCGAAATGGAGGAGGCTGACGCCCGTCGCGAGAAGGAAGAGGCGGAGCACAAGAAGCGTGTTGATGCCGCCAAGGCTGAGAAAAAGAAGGAGGAGGAAGCGAAGCGCAAACAGAATGCTGCCGACGCAGACGCGAAATTGCGAGAGCAGGAGCGCGAGATGGAAAGATTGGAGGAAGAAAAGGAGCGGCGACAAAAGGAGGCCGAGTCTTCAGGCAAAACCATGTCGGTTGCCGAAGCTCTTGCCGCTGCACGCGCCGTCAAGGAGGCAGACGGCTCCAACGTCGATTCCGTTGCCGACAAGCTGTCCGGCATGAAGATCGGCGACGACAAAGCTGCTGCCGGCGATGCTGCCGGCCAAAAACGCGGATCTAAGCCTGCCGCCCTCAACTTGGCGCCCCTCAACACCAAGCCAATTGAGCCTCCTCAGCCCAGCCCAGCCCTCCAGTCTCTCAAGTCTGCTCGGTTCCTGCGGGTCATGGACCAGGAAATTTACCCGACTGGTATTAGCTCCCCCAATCCTGCCCTCAACGCCGCTGTCACCAACAAGGGCAAGAGCTTCAAGTACGACGCTGCTTTCCTCTTGCAGTTCCAGAAGGTGTTCACTGAGCAGCCATCGGTCGAGTTTCACCAGCAAGTCAAGTCTCTCATCGGAGATGGCGAACGCTCTGCCCGCGTCGCGACGCCTAGACAGCCCTCTAACCGTGGCAGCGGTGGCTTCTCCATGGGCACCTTCAATGCTCCTCCCGGCCGAACCCTCCCGCCAGGCACATCGTCCGAGCAGCGCCTGGCCATGTCCAGCGGCACCATGCCCCGGCCCAACGTGGGCCCTATTGGGTCTTTCCGTGGTCCCGGCGGAGCTTTCCCAGGTGGCAATATCACCCGCACGGCTTCTCAATCTCGTGGTGGTGCTCCGAACTCGCCAAGTGGACGCCAGTCCAGCCGCTCTACTCGTGGCAGCCGCCGTGATTACAATGGTAAGGATTCTCAGGCTGCTAAGACCATGCCTTTGACCGCCGGCATGGAAATCAAACCCATTGCTGTTTCCTCTACTGGTTGGAAGCCAAGTAGCATCAGTAACAAGGCCGCTTCTGCTACCCCCACTGGCTATCTTGATCCCGAATTGGTACAGAGGAAGGTCAAGGCTGCTCTCAACAAGATGACCCCTGAGAAATTTGACAAGATCGCCGACCAGATCCTCGCCATTGCTGGACAGTCCAAGGATGAGTCTGACGGTCGTACGCTGCGCCAGGTCATCCAGCTTACGTTTGAGAAGGCCACTGACGAAGCTCACTGGGCTTCCATGTACGCCAAGTTCTGCAAGCGCATGCTTGAGAACATGAGTGCAGACGTGCGAGACGAGCGCATCAAGGACAAGAGCGGCAACATTGTCAGCGGAGGCAATCTATTCAGAAAGTACCTGCTCAACCGATGTCAGGAAGAATTTGAACGTGGCTGGACCACGCACTTGCCTTCTCAACCTAAGGAGGAGGAGGAAGGCGACGATAGCTCCAAGAAGGCCCTCGGGGAAACTACGATGCTGTCTGATGACTACTATATTGCTGCCGCAGCCAAGCGACGTGGTCTCGGTCTCGTGCAATTCATTGGTGAGTTGTACAAACTCGGCATGTTGACTGAGCGTATCATGCACGAATGTGTTCACAAGCTCGTTGACTACAAGGGTGTGCCCGACGAGGCCGAGATTGAATCGCTCAGCAAGCTGTTGCGCACCATTGGTGCCAACCTCGATGCTACGGAGAAGGGCCGTCCCATGATGGACGCCTACTTCCAGCGTATCCAAACCATGGCCGATCTCCCCGAGTTGCAGAGCAGAATGAAGTTCATGCTCATGGATGTTGTTGACCTACGAAGAGCCAACTGGGTTTCCAAGGAAGCCAACAAGGGCCCCAAGACGCTGGACGAGGTTCGCGTTGAGGCCGAAGCCGCTGCCGCGAAGGCTCAAGAGTCGGCGCGAAGCAACACACGTGGTGGCCCCGGTGGCCGCGCTCTTATGGGCCGTGGCGATGCTCGCAACTTTTCTGGTGGTTATGCCCAGCAGCAAACCAGCAACCAAGTCGGCATGGATGACTTGCGCCGTCTCAAGGGCTCTGCCAGCAGAACTTCAAGCCAGAATGTCCTGCTCGGCCCCACGTCCATGTTCTCTTCTCGCAGCAACAGCGGTAGACGTCTCGGGCCCGGTGGTTCCCTGGGTCGCCCTGGCGAAGACTCTGGAGCATCATCTCGCACCGGGACTCCCCCCACCCGGGATACCACCAACACGAACGCATTTAGGTAAGGCTCCCTCTCCCTCCTGTTCTGGCGTATCGGCCTTTGGCCAGCCATTGCCATTTGGCTTTGGAAAGAAGCAAGACTAACAAGAACTCATCACAGCTTGCTGGCCACCATGGAAACCGAACACCCCGCCTCTCCCCCATCTGCAGGACCCTCCCCTCTTCTAGCCAAGGCTATCGTCGACGAGAAGAAGGAGAGCGAGTAGAAAGTTTAATAATTTCAGTTTTTCTCGGTGTCTTGCATTTTGGGTGATAGACTAGGCGGATTCTGTTTCCTTGCATTTACAGGCTTTGTCTTTTCTTCAATGCGCTCTGACATATTTGACAGAAGTATCAAAAGTTACGCACGCATTTCTTTACTTTTTGATCCCACGATACCTCACCCATAGACTATTCGGGATCAGACAGGGGGGAGGCTCTCGCCACAAAACGGAGGAGTAGAGAGCAACTTTGTGCGTCATCAGGCATTACTTATTACTACTATTGGTTTTCTCGTTCCCGGTGTCGGATTATTCATGTCCGCTTTTCTGGGAGGCCTGTCTCTGGGGGTTGTCCCAATGCTTCCTTCTTGTTCTTGTCAAGGAACGCGAGTACCACGCACGTTCTCCTCCAAACTAGGGTTTGCCTGGAATGGATGATGATGGGAGCTGATACTACTGGCGGTTCAGGAGAGAAACCATTGACGGTGGTTTGAGGGGATGAGCCAATGCATAACAACAGGTGGTTGATTTTCATGACTTGGTATGCCGTGGTGACCAAGTTCCCTCGGGCCAGCCAGCTTTCGAGAGTGTTTTGAACCCTTCTGTTTCATTTCTGTTTTCCCAACGGGGCCAAGGAGGGCCACCCCTATTGATCCATTCATTCACAAGAGCTGTCTTGGGGAGCAGGGAGCAGGGACCACCGCCCCTCATAGTCCATAGTCGTGAGCCAACATCCTCTCGCCTCTCCTGTCGAAGCTCGCTTTGCTAAAGCTCGCTTTTGAACACGATCAGAACATGGCACGATATCTTGTCGGGCACCATGGGTTCATGTTGTTTTTTTATTGTACATCTAATTTTATGGGAGCAATGGGGGCTGAATTGATCAGTTGACGGAATAAACATTTCTTCATCAAATCTTGCCTGTGTCTTTTTGTGATCATGTATGCATGTGCATGCCTTGTGACTTTGGGGAAAAGATGGGGACTAAACAAGTTGGAGACAAGTCCAAAGGTAAAAAGAAGTTGTGTGTGCCCGATAGAAGTGTTTTTGTGGCGTGGCATATTGTCAAGTCGTTTGACGTACGGAGTAGTTCCAGGGGAATAAATACAGCGGACATCTCATGTGCGCAGTCATTTGTAATTGAATACAACGTGTTGATAACAACCGCTGATGAAGAAAAGAGAAATCCAATACTCTTAGATAGTGATGGGTGACGATGCTAGACGGACTACGGCGTTCGTATTAGCATATATATATATATACATCACTCTTACAATGTTCAAAACAAACGGCTCAGAAACAATCAATCGGAATGGAATGACCATTGAACAATCTGCCGTCAATAAATTTGATTCAAGACCAATGCTACATACTGTTCTCGTACATGTTCTTCCGCATTATACCACGCCCAGTCCGTCCATGGAAAACGCCAAACGCCAAGCGCTCATTGCGCCTATGTTATCGACGTCGTAACCAAAAACTTGTATGCATCCAATCCAATGCAATAATGCACCCATAATGTAAGCCCATGCAAAACGCAGCAAGCACTAAAATGCCTCACGCAGCAGCAAGCAACTTGTTGAATCCAAGCTTGGCAAATAAGGTATCCATGGCTACCCATTGTCGACCGCATTTTTCAAGGTACTTGTCTACAACGCCCTTGACAGTGCCGAATCTTACACGGTTGTGCTCTGCCAGTGCCAGAATTGTATCACGGTCTTGCTGCGACAGAGTCGAGTCGTTGGTGTCACTAGCCTTGGTGCGGGCCTTTTCCACATCCCAGAGACTGGCAAAGTATACCAGTTGATTGTAGACGGCCTTTTCAGTGTACTCGTATCGCATTCGTCCGAGGCAATCGCGAGCAAGTCCCTTGGGTCCGAGACAGCGCGTACCATAGACGCTCATTTGACGGGTTCGGTTGCCACATTGTGAGTCATCGCAGACCAACCAACCCTCATAGTAACGCGAAGTTTGCTGCCGAACGGCATGTTCTACCTGAGCGACGATGGAAAGTGTCGAAATGACGCCTCCACATCCGCTGCAGAGCAAACCAGAGGCAGATATTTTCTCAGGTGCAGCAGCTAGACCCTCAAAGACTGAAGCTGTCTTGCACTTACGACATCGAATCGACAATCTTGCACAGTCACCAAACCGCACCTCATCAGGGATCTGAGATTCGAGTGGATGAATCTCAAGATCATCATTGGAACTATTTTGCTGCGTCTGATGAGAGCTATATCGTCTGATGTCAAGTCCAAGCTGTTCGGCAAGTTGTGACGTGGAAGTGCCGACAATATTGGCGCACAGTCGCTCTACTGGAGGGAAGATCTGTTTCCCAAGATACCATTCGACGTCGGGTACTAGCGAGGAGTCTGCTTTGAGGTCTGCCGGGGCATAGGCACGCTTCGGTGCAGGCTCGGAGCTTTTTCCATCCCCTGTTATGATGTAGGACATGACGTCTCCTTTGCGGACGGTCTTGCCCCGGGAGATGTCACGCAGGGCGACCTGTACCTGCGGCATGGAATCGGCGTTGGGATATTCTTTGGGGCCTTTACCCAGTTGTGTGTAGATGATGTACTTTGACACCGGAATGCTCTGTTCTCGCATCTTGCTGGCGATGTCGCGGAGATACTCGTGGATGCGTGCGATGGTGACTTCGGCTTCATCGCCCGAGAGGATCTCATCCAGAAGATGTTTGGAAATTTCCTTGGAGAGCGCACAGTATTCTCGTCGCCTCATATCCAAACCTTTAACTTCCATCTTTTCCACAAACTTGCCATCTTTCTCAATGAGATTGATCGCGGCATACTTCTTCTTTGCTTGGAGCAAAATGCGTCGGAATACATTGTCGATGTCAATCTCAAGCAGCCTGTATTGTTCGTTGACAGCTTTCTTGAACTCATTACCAACTCTGAACGCATCAGCGACAGAGTCCACATTGGCATTGATCATGACGGAATCCGTATCACCATAGATGACCTGAAGTGATTTGCCCTCGGCCAGCTCTTTTGTGCTTCGCAGAATCTCACGTCCTTTAAAGGTGGTGAGGACAGCCAGTGGTCTGGCATAGAAACGTGACTTAGTATAACCCAAGCACCCGTACATGGAATTTGCTGTTAGCTTCAGAGCGAGTTGCTTAATATCCCATGTTGCGAGCTGCTCGGGAGTCGCACTTTTATCCTTCATGAGTCCCTTGACTTGGCGACGACGTCCAACAAGAGTGGCGATAAGTCTTGGCAGAATGCCCTGCTCCTTATCGGTGGGTATCTCGGGGACAGCATCCTCATCCTCAATCTGATTCACGATGTCAGCTAGGGTTAAATCGGACTTGTTGCATCATCTCGAAGCACTTACCAAGCCCGTTCTGTCGACAGTTGTGAAGCAAATGTTGAACTCCTGGATGATAGAGGGGTAGAGAGAGTTGAAGTCCATGACAAGAACAAACTTATCATACAACCCCTTCTCGGGCTCGAAAACGAGACCACCTTTGTACTTATCCTTCTTCTTCCCTTCTCCGCCTTCTTCGACATTGTCCTCCTCGATCTTTTGGCGACCACGGAACGTCTGCTTATCCGGACAGATGTACTTATTACGGTGGAATTCATGAAGCAAAATGTACTCGTTGCGCTCGGCTCGAGTTCCAGTCAACGTACGCGCCCAAGAATTACCGGCGAGATTAGTCAAGACCTTAGTCAGGGGCAGTAGCTGGACGCTGAGCGCCAACGCAGCGATGAAGTGTGTATCCGCCTCCATATGGGTAATGTAGTCAATGAGCCCTTGCTTCTCTTTGGCCCAACTGTTCAGGGCCGCCTCGTTATCGACATCTCGGCGGCGATTGTCACCCGATAGGTACAGGCTGCACATTTCTGTCAGGCTCCAATTTTGACACTTGTGCATGGCTGACTTTCCGGCATCATTAGCAAGATCGCAAAGCAATCTGCCAGCAATGACTTGACGTTCAGCAAATACATTGCCGCCAACCTTGCCGATAGAAGCAGGCCATTGGCTTCGACGGAGACGTCCCAGTCTGGACCATTGATGGATTTTCTTCTCATGAAGACGATTTAAAAGCACGCTGTAGTCCACTCCTTCAAATTGGTGACCGAGAAGTACATCCGGATCGGCAACATCGACCTGAGCCAAAAAGAAGGTCAAGATATCAGCTTCTGTCTTTTTCAAGACGATCACTCCTCTATTTCGCTTCTTGGCCAGCTGATCGAAACCAAGAGGGAAGCTCTGCCCATGAGGCCGAATAGCAGTGAATGTCCTGCAGGGGAGTTTCTCGGCTGGCGTAGTGTCACTAAGCAAGACTTTGTCGTATACCCTGGCACTAATGGCTAGGATTTCTTGCTTGTTCTCTTTGGCATTAAAGGCGGTTCTCAGAGAGACGCTCATGAGTGTGAGCGGGGGTGGTTCAAGATTGTCTGATTCGCTCAGTGTTGACACCATGTTAGGGTGGTCAGCCAAGACCTCGAGTTTGCAGTGAGAGGCATTCTTGATGGCACCGAAGTCGGCGTCTTGAATTTTCAACCAACAAGGGCCCATAATGTTCTTCCAGAGGACAAACTGCTCAAATAAAGCTGTGTTGGCACCGAAAACATGAGAGAAAGTCTCTCCTGTCGTGTTGATATCGAGTTGTGGCTCTGTCGTACCGGGTCAGACTATGCTTATTCTTTTGCCATTTTTTGGTCAATGACAAAGTAGTTAATCCAGCACTTACTAGTATAGGGATACAGGAGCTTCATGTACTGTGCTTCTTTTGGCACATCCGATAATTCAAAGGCATATTTGCGAGTGCAAGCTTTGATCTTGTGCATGTTCACCTTCATTTTCGTCATCAATTCATCGACTTCTTCGTAGACATCCATCATGCCAACAGTTTCTTCAGTTGCTTCGCCGTTCCGGATGCGTTGTTGGCGAGGAAGGAAGTACAACTTTCTCAGAATATTATCAACTTTGACGAAACAACTGACATAAACGTTTGTCTTCTTATTCAGCACCTTGCCGAATAGGCAGAGGCTGCCGTTTACTTCGGTGTAGTCCGTCCAGAAAAAGTTAAGGCTGCCATCAGCCTCGATGGCATCGTTGTGATCAATTTTTCCAATTCCGCGAGTTTCAGTTGGGCTGCTCACGACGTTCAGCTTGTCTGTCAGGTTGTTCCAAGACGTTGAGTCCACAGAAGCTTCAACCGCTTGCTTTAAAGGGGACGAACTGGCTGGTGAAGGATAGTGTTCTTGTTTCACCAGCTTCTTCACAGGGCGAGAGCCAGCCATTTTCACGCTAGGCGAGTTGACAGCTCTGGCATGAACCACCTCCATCATATCATTATCTTCATCTTCCTGGGGCTCTGATTTTATATGGGCTCTTCGCTCTGCCTTTTTGGCAGCTGGTGACGATGGAGGTGGATCACTCATAAGAACCTCTTGGCTTTCTTGAAGATCATCGTAGGCGAGAGGAATGAAGCCGTCATCAAAGTCAATGTTTCCGATAAGTGGTGATGGTTGTCGCGCATCAGTTTTCTTTTGTCTCTTCTGTATCGGTTCGGCAACGGGCGACAGAGCTCTAGACTTTCGTCGACCGCCAGACCTTTCAATCTTCGTCAAACACGAAGCAGGGGCGGGGATGTTGGTGTCGACTTCGCCCAGGAGATCGGCAAGAAAGTCATCATCTTCCTTGGTCTTGGCGACCTGACGGGAACAATCAATGATTGATATTCGGTATTGATATAGAGTTTAACGCAAATTTTTGCTTACCTTGGGCTTAGCTTGAACTTTGCCAGCCCCTTTGGTGAAATATTCACTAATGTTGCGGTCATTCGCATCTCGTTTAGCTTGGCTATCTTGGATGTTCTTTTTGGCTGTGCAAGACGTCAGGGGATTGATTGCACAAGCACGTATCATTTTCTGAGTCCATGGCATATTGAGAACGAACCTGCTTTGCCAGGCCTGCCCCGGACAGGCAAGTCCTCGAGGTCGCTATCGGAGTCGTAACGTCTCACGCGATCCCAGTCTTCACGGCCGTCATCGGCATAGCCTTCCCCATTGTCGTCGACTACGAAATCGTCCTCGTTAAGACGATTCCTGACGAGTTTCTTGTACCCATCTTCGTCAACTTCATCGTACAGATCAGCTGCGTCGTCGGCACGATAGGTTTCGAAAGTTTTCTTGCCGGACTGGCGGAGGGCTTTCAGCTCAGCGAGCTTGGCCCGGTGGCCAACCTTGGGCATGACAGGCAAGATGTCAGTCGAACGATGATGACAATGATTCAATCGAGCTCGAAAAACACATTTGCGGTGCAGGATCGTGATGGATAGTGCAAAATCAATATAGCCAGACGGCAAGTGGGTGGAACAGAAGCGACGGGTCAGCCACCACTTGGGGATAACTCTTGAATGCCAATTAATGACTGGAGTCGCGTCCCAGAGCGAGTCGCGACCGCGTTTACGCGATCCATGTACTAATTAGCCCCACCAGGCCGGCAAGTGGTGCCACGCTGCTCACTTGCAGGTGCCGCTGCCACTGCCACTGCCACTGCCAGGTGCACGGATTAATAAGTATTTGGTCGACCAACAATCTGCAGGACCTGATAGTTGACGTTCT
Source organism: Epichloe aotearoae (assembly GCA_000729855.1). Lineage (NCBI taxonomy): Eukaryota > Fungi > Ascomycota > Sordariomycetes > Hypocreales > Clavicipitaceae > Epichloe > Epichloe aotearoae. The sequence continues at coordinate 30,279 of JFGX01000231.1, read as the reverse complement.
CAGCATATGCAGTCCACTTGCCTGTCCCATTTCACATTTTACATCTCACGAATCTGTCCTCGTTGAAGATGTAGTGAGGCGAAGAGCGTTGCTCGAACCATTGTGACGAGGGCTGAAAAGAAGGGCTCCGCGCTATATTGTCTTGCATGACCATCCGTGTCATTTGTCTATTCCACTGGACTGTTCGTCTTGCTCGTTGTTGATCTGGGGCGAGGCTAGATTAGAGGTGGCGATCCGAACATGCCCAGCTTTACCTGCCTTTCGAGACTCCAGCCTTTGTCGCAACGTGTGTCTCCTTCCTCCTTCCATGGCAAAAACCAAGGTTGTTCGGAGGGTGCCCCCGGTGATTTTTCCTTTTTCTCTTCTTTCATCGAATGTTGTTGCAGCTTCTATAACAGGTCCCCCTTCCGCCACAATTTGCTTCACATTTCTAGCCACTTCATCACCACTCTACCTCAAGACTGCCATATGTGAGTGCAAAATCTCCTCCTTGGCCAGTCCAATCTGCGATAAGACTCTGTTTTTATGGTCTCATCTCTCTTTATCATTGGCTGTTGGCTCTTTGCTCCATCTCTACTGCTTCATCTCTACTCGTGTTAATTCGCTCATGACTACTTTTCCAATATGTTGTTCTCCAAGCAGCAATCAAGGCCAGAGGCGACCCAAACCGATGCTTCAGAAGGTCATCGAATTGTCAGTTAGAAGCTGTGGAACAATCGATCCCAACAGCTACTAAATAGCCTCCCAAAAGACCGATCAAAGGTCATACAATCTCCCAATCGCCGATGGTTCTCTACTTTTCGACCCAAACAGCTGCCTGATAAGGGCAGTCCCGACAACTTGCCTTGTACAGAATCTTCAGAGAGCAATGATAACACCGAATTCGTGGGAAAACTACGTAAGTACTTTGCTTTGTTGGTCCTTTACGTCTTTCGTCATTAGCATGACTAACACGAAGCCATTCGACCAGGTCGTCCCATAACTGTCAATCACCGTAGAAGCCTCAGCAGCGTTTTCAAGACAGTCAAGACGAGATACTCTCGTGACAAGCTCGACAAGAATGAGATTGAACGACCAAGCCCAGCGCCAACTCAGCTTATTGAAAATCCCGAGCTGATGAGGCGAGAAATTCCCGTCATCATACCTCATCGGAGAAAAGCATCTCCACCCCCTTCTTTGGCAATGCCCTCCGATCTGGTTGCTCGCGATACAATAAACGGCCCTTCCACTTTTCGAGTGAGCTTGGAAAAAGCAGTGCAGGACATTAATAACAAATATGGAACCCCGTCCTGCGCACAGCCCTGCACATGTTGTGACATTCAGCAAGGTCTAGAACAGAATTCGCAAGAAGGGAGAGATAGACGATATCCGATGCCTATTTCGTTTCCTCTAAGCAGCTTCCGCCCTCGCTATCAGCTTCCAACATTCATGGATGCCCCTGCGCCAAAGGCAAAGTCTACCATTGGAGAACTCCGGGATTTATCTTCCACCATGTCAGCTGAGTCCATTCCTTTGGAAGTAAAGATGGGCGACGAAGACAAAGGTGAGAAAGATGGTGGATGTCATCTACCCACATTGCTGCTCAATGAGGCGGTGGGTTCACGTTTCGATCTCGGAGAATTTATGACACCACAGGTGCCCCAAGCTGCAGCTCAAGAACCAGTTAATACCCGAGCCATCTCTGCAGAGACTGGGGATTTAACTGCAAAAGAATCAATCATCCCCCCATTACCGAGGGACTCAACCCATATCGCTATTCGGGAGGTGAGTAAGGAGCCTCATGCTCAAGTGGTGTCCAGTTTCAACAACACACCTGTCGAGCCTGCGCCTGTTCCCGCGGCCGACATTTCCCCTACGATATTCAGCACTTACAAAGTTGATCGTCTACCTCTGGCTCAGAAAACGCCACCTCCCACACATCAGCGGCAGCGCTCGAACAGCGAACAGGCACCATGCAGCACACGTGGATCGAATATTGGAAACAATGACCGCGAGAGTCTCTTTACTGACGTTGGGATTCAAATGAAACGCGTTCGCGCTCAAAGCACGCCTGATCACTCAGAATGCTCCTCCGTCGTGATTAATTCTCGACATCCATCCAACATAAGTGATGTGCTTGCATCTCCCGATGAGAATATACCATCGGTTTCTGATCTAGTTAGAAAATTTCGAAGGATGAGTTCTCTGCCTGGTGTCTATCCGCCTGCTTCCTCTCTGGAAGCTCCTAAACAACATCCTGCAATAAGAAGAGTATCCCGAGGCAAAGAATTCGAACATTTTCGAAACCGCTTTTCGAGTGACTCAGAGCCATGCTCCATGCTCAGCTCCAGTCCCGGAATGATGAGTGGGGAGTTGCATCAAACAGAAATTCCCAAGACAGCTTACGAAATGCGAGGGGCTGCTCAGTTATAGACAATGTCAACGTTCGTCACAACCAAACTATTAGCGAAAAAGAGAGGGGGTAAAGGGGCTCCTGACGCAAGAGTGTCATTTCGGTCGACTATCCCCACATCAATTCCAGAGTACTAGGCCGCAGTTTTGGAAGACCAATAACGATGAGAAGAATACGTTTAGTACATTTAGTTTCATACAATAATTGAACACGGTCAACTCCAAACTCCTTGGCCATGTGAAGAGATGTCCATCTTCCAGAAGAAAACAAACACGAGTAGTATACATTATTCAAGGTGTTTAGTCACCCGACCATGAAGTGAAACAGTGAGTCAATGAAAGGAAAATTGCCCCTTCTACCGACGGCTCCTTCGTAGCGAAACAGGCTCGCCAGTTTTGGTTGTATCCCAGACAAAATCACCTCCATGCCGAAAGGGCATGTGTTCTGTCACAGTCACGGGTTCGTCATCTTCCGAGCCCCCAGCCGCCGTCGATGAGTGGCGCAAATTCGGCTCCATCTGCTCGCGATTCGAATAAAATGCCTGGATTTCACGATTGATTTTGGCACCAACGGGCCGCAGCTCACGTAGGTCCTTTTCTGGAAGCATTCCCTCGTTGACAACCTTGTTGAAGGACGAGAACATTAGTCGTGCGAGTGCAATGACTTCGCGCTTGTCATTGTAGAGGATCCCTTGATCTTTTGTATTGCTTGGTGGAGAAGTAGCCTTGAAGTAGTGGTGATGAACCTTCTTGTAGGGCTCCCAAAGACGGGCGAGCGCCGTGGTGATTTGCACGCCGTAGTCTCGCTTGGCTCGTCGGTCGTCGCCTTCTTGAGCCCGAGTTCGCAGGTGGAAGTGGCTGACGAGGGCGACGCGCAGGTACAGACGGAGCGTGTGAATGTCAGGAACATGAAGACGGTTCATCATGGAGTTGAGAATATTGGTGGCATTCTCGATGACGTTGGAGTTGATGTTGTCGCGGACACAAGTCTCCATGGCGATTTGATACGGCTTGGGATTGACGAATTCGTCGGGGAGGATGTCCAGGATGGATGCCGCATGGGCACTGGCTTTGGCCACCTTGAGCATGCCGAACATGCGGAGCCAATTGTCGTTGTCGGGGACGATGCCGTAGTGTCGAACCATGAGGTTCCAGTACTTGATGCCGCTGGTTGTGAGATTGGAGGAAGCCAGCGCAGTGAGGAGCAAGGCGAGCGTGTTGCGTCCGGGGATGGCGTAGCGTGCTTTGGAAGTTGCGGTGACCTTGGGCATTTTCGTCACTGCGATGTTGTGCATGCCCGAGTCTTGCAAGGAGTCTGCTTCAAGCGCCTTGGTGAGATTGGGAATGTTCATCGTCTGGTGCAGGAGGTCGAGGACGTCGCGCTTGTCTTGTCGCTTTGGCGCAAGAAGCAGTACTCGGCCCATAGCACAGACGAGTTCCTCGTCGATGACGACGCGGCCCTGCTTCCATTTTTCCATGGCTTCCATCCACAAACCTTTGGCACGGTCGACAGTCTTTTGTAAGTTGGCAGCCTGTTGTTCCTGTGGCAGATCCTTTGCGTCCTTGATGACGCTATGGCGCAGCGCATTGAGAATAGTTGTATATGTATACGCCGTGGGGGCCCGAGTCGAATCGTTAGCCGTGCCGGCTATGAGAAACATGGAATCGAGATCACCCGCTCTGGCACAAACGTTCAACGCGGCATTGAGATGAATTGAGTTTGGTTGGATCCTCTTGTCAGCCATAAGGATGTTGTAGTGCTTGACGGCCTCGGCAACAGCCGCCTTGGGGTGTTGAGACCTTGCGCAGCCTCTGAAAATGACGGTGTAGGTTTGCACATTGGGCAATTGACCCCTCTTCTTCATCTGTGTGTTTGAAAGAAGCGTAAATGTCAGTCTTTTCCGGTTTGCTTAGGGGGGGTAAAGAGGGTGACGGTGGCGGTATACTTGCATCGTTGAATAGCTTAATGGCCTGCTTCAATCGTTGCTTCTCCAATTGATATCCAATGAGGTGATTCCAGGCAACCACAACTTGGCCATCTTTGCTAGCCTTTTGCGTCAAGAGTAGCGCTTCGTCAAAGCGATCCTTCAACAGAGTCTGCTCGATATGCTGTGCAATCTTCCAGGGATCGTCCATGTGGGTTAAGTGCTTCTTGACGGCTCGCTGCAACTTCTCGCGCTGCTTCTGTTGCGACACCGTCGCATCTTGTTCAGGCACGTCCAGTGTTCGAGGTGCATCGACCGGTCTGTCTGTGGCATGAATTGCAGTTGCATAGCTGCTTCTTCCGCTCTGTCGGCCGAGATGCGCAGCCGCACTGCTGTACGTTGCCATCCGGACTGTGCTGGAAAGGCATGCTCGACAGGAAAGAAAGCTTCCGGCCATGATGAGCAGGGTGTCTTCACTCTACTTGGGAGAAAACGAGTGTGTATGTGTGGGTAAAAAGAGTGAAGGCCTCACATGTGCAGAGCAGATATGTACTCCGTATGCTCCTTGCTCATATTAATTCTGCCAAGAAAACGTCAGGGTCTTATCTTATCTTATCAACGGAGCTTTTTTTGCACACGGCTTGCCGCCAACTCCACCGGCCGATTGATTGGTTGTCGCGTCTCATCCTTCGCCGCAGCACACGCCAAGTCCATCATCCAAACTCGTCCAGACCCTGACACCAAGACCAATACTTCTTGACTCATTCAGTCTGCGTTGCAAGAACGCCACACATCGATCAGCATGGCGTCGCCTGCCTCTGACTTTCAGAAACTGATCACTGAAGGTACTCTCCAACCCTCATGCTTCCCCCCAATTCGTTCGCTCAACTAACGACCCGTCCTTTCTCAGCACGAGAGCGCAAGAAGAATTCGGCTCTGGCCGACAGAATCTTCAGCCGCGATCGCAGACAAAGTGCTCCTTCGAAATCAAAACCCACAGCCGGAGGATCGCTCGCCAGTCGAGTTGGTGTCAAAAAGGTGACTAGTCAGCCGACCACGGACGATGAGGGAGAGACGAAGGTCGGTCAATGCCCATGCCGGTCGCTAACGCTCAGTTCCGCAGCAACGCGCCCCGACGGCTACCGAATATAACAATGCCCGAAGAGCAAGTCTGCCAGCCGGCAACGTCAACGGCGAGTGGACGCACGATCTCCACGACACCGTCAACGGAGCTTGCGCCGAGGGCGGCCCTCTGAGCGCCCGCATCACTGCTCCTGGGGCCAGCAACAGCAACACGAACGGCGCTGCCAAGAACCATACCAAGCGCAAGTCAAAGCTCGCTACGGCCCTGACAAAGATGGATGTCGACCAAGTCAACGTCGTGTCGCCCCCGGCCCGTGCTGCGAGCGGCATGGGCATTACAATCCGCGGCCTGGCGGGACCCTACGCCGTCATGGGCCAGAACTTCGCGCCGGGCACCACCGCAGCTGACATCGAGAGTGCCATGATGCCAGTGGGCGGCGAAGTGGTCAGCTGTACAGTCGTCAAGACGACCCCCTTCTTGGTTGTCGAGATGGTCTTCGCCTCAAGGGAGGGCGGACAGCGTGTCATTGACACGTTTAACAATAAGACGGTGAGTTTTCGACATGGCTGCCAGAGCCCCCCCCCCGTCCCTTCACGGGAAGCAAAGCTGATGCTCGATCCAACGTCCAGGCCGATGGCAGAGTCATCAAAATGTACCCCAAAGTCGGCGGCTACAAACCTCCCGCTTCACAACGAAACGAACCACCTGCCGATGCCCCCAGCGGACCCAAAAACACCAAAACAGCCCACAGGGACCAAGTTGTCGATGGGTCGATGGGGTTCCCAGATTTGATGAACACGGACGCCAGGAATAACTCTGCTGGCAACTCCAGACTGTACAGTGACAAGATGGTCGGGGGAAACAGGAGAGGTCGTGGCCATCAACGGGGTCGAGGGGCCAATCGATGATTTTGACAGCAGAGTGGACGATTTGCTCTCAACAAGTCTGAATGGCCAAATCTTTCTTTTCTCGGGCACATTTGTGATAAATCATGGCGTGGGTGATGTGGGCTAGTATATCACACGGGTCAATTGGCGTTTGGGAAAGGAATTATCTCCATCAACGTGGATTCATGACCTTTTTTTTTCTCCCCTTCTATTTTGTCGCATCATTTCGTTAAACTGCACTCGGAGCGAGACAAGTATTCAGCTGTCTAGTACACGTTATTTTCAAGTATTCTCCAAGCCGGTCTTTCACGCCGTCTTGCCCTTTACCCCCCATGGCCCGTTACCAAGGTTTCTTGCATCGTAAAAGTGACATTCAAGTTTTTTTTTTTCTGTTGGGGGGGGGTTCTTGGCCATCTAACGTATAAGCTATGTCGTTGCGCACTCACGCATCCCATCATACAGAAATCATTCACAACCGCCCCATTGACCCCCATGACCCCCATGACCATCCACCACCTCCGATCACATCGCACATCGCCCACTACCCTTCACCGACTGACTCACCGTGTTGAGAAAAAACAAGGAATAAAAGGAGGAACAAAAATTCCATATTGTAAAATAAAGAAAGACAAACTCGAAACCAACCCAAACCAGAACCAGAACCACCCAGAGCAGTCTTTTGCTATGCAAACGTCCTCCTTGTTCTTCCTCCCACCCGCACCTCATTTATAGAAAATTCACAGCGGGCAAATGAGGAAACCGAGCGCGTTTGACTAGACGGCTGAACAACACGCACACACACACACAGAGAGAAGATTGGTCCGCACACACAACACCCACAAAGGCGTCGTTTCTTCAGCGGATCACCTCGTCTCTTCGTTTTTCGTTTCAGTCTCTCCTCTCGGTGCTACCGCATCCGCAAAACAATGAAAAAAATGAGAATAGTAAAAGAAAAGGTCGTCGTGCTCGTAATCCCGCGCACTGGTGTATCTGTCTCCCAGAGAAGCGAGCATCTCATCTCTGGGCCCTACTTCCCCATGACAGCCAATAACTTAACAGAATCTGATGGGAAAAGGTCGTCGAGATATGTGGCTGAAAGTCAGCACATGGGCTGACAAACCCACTTGTACATGGGAAAGGGACCGATCTATCTCGCAATTGATAGATTATGATGCAAGTATGCCATTTCCCCTGCAAGAAATGTCGACAAACCGAGTTCCGTCATCTAAGTTGGCTTGTGATCAATGTGTGGCAGCCAAGTCTGCAGGTTGGTGAGCATGGCAAGTGAAGCTTTTAACACTGCCTGATAGTGTAGCCAGTGCTTTGTGGTATGGCAATGCGGAATAATTTGTGTTATTGTCCATTAAGGTCTGATCAAAATTTTGATACCGTGATGGCGTGCGTGGCTAGCTCATGGTTCGCACCCTCAAGACATCATCCAGCATGTACTGAAGTAACGCTTGCATGTACTTCATGATGTTGCACAAAAAAGGCCACCAGCAAAAGAACCACCACTAATGAAGACAGTTTCGCAGACAGAGCAAGCGTTGTCCTTCATTGTTGTGCCAAGTGTTGGAGATTGTTGGCAGGCTCTTTTCAATGCCAGGGATTCTGGTTTCCCATGAATCCTTCTTCCAGAGTGCGCTCCTCGAGGTTGCGGATAAAGTCCCTGTTCCCTCTACCTCCTTGCTGTGCTCTGCTTCCACGTCGACCTGCTCGGCCTGGTGTATTGTCGACTCCAACCATGCCTTCGCCTGGAGGAGGGTAGTATGCAGGGCTCGGTTGTAGGCGGATCGGCTGGCTAGGGTCTAGATGGCTGGCAACACGCTGGATTGCAGCTGGAATTCCGCTCTGCTGCTGCTCCATGGTAGATGCTCTTTGTCGATTGCTTCTCAACCCCCCCTGTTGATACATGTTTGGCTGGGCAACGTTTCCGTATTGGGAAGTGGGCATGGGCTGTGGAGGTTGCGCCATGACCATTTGTCCATACTGGCTGGCCTGGGGTCCGTAAGATGTCGCCGCGTTGCCATGGTTCCCCGCTGGCGAGTATACAGGATTACTACTGTACATGGGGGGCTGAACATGGCTTGGCTGCGGAGGATACTGACCTCCACCGGCCATACTCACGTACGCTCCTTGGGCGACAGAGTGGGCGGCAGAGTTCGCTTGAGACTGTGCTGCCTGTGCACGTTGTTTGCTCAGAGCCTCTGCTTGTTGCTGCTGTTGGGTTCCTGGAGCAGGCGACCGGTTCAAAGAGCTCGCCTTCAAGTTCATGGGAGGCACAAATGGGCCAGTGTACTTCTGCTGCGTAATGAATGGATGCAACTTGGCCTGCTGCGGCGACCATCTTTCGAGGGGGTTCATGTTCAAGAGGCCTCGGACGAAGTCGATGAAGGCAATGCGGTTGTTCATCTCTACCATGCAAGTCAGTTTGCTCATGTCTGACCTCGATTTGATTCCACAGGGGTTCCACAAACCTCGATCAATTTCACTCTGCTTCATATTCTTCCGTGGCATTGGATATGACTTGATGATATCGGGCAGGGTGCTTTGCTGGAAGTACTTCTTGCTAGGTTGTTCCTTCGTATTGTGCTCTCGAGCGTATTGTTCCATGCCTTTCAGCTGGTACGTTCGTCTGCCAAACTCATCTTGCCGTTTCTCAAAGAATTCTCCAGCTTGTTTGCCCATTTCAATCATCCAGTTCGGAGGATTGCCGAGCATTTCCACAATTCGAGAGACCTGGTTATACTCCGATGATCCGGGGAACAGTGGAAGCCCGAGAAACAGCTCTACCACTATGCATCCTAGGGACCACATATCAATGGCGGAGGAGTAAGGCAGACCAAGAAGAACTTCCGGCGAGCGGTAAAACCTGGATTGAATATAGGTATAAACGGTTTGACGTTCGTCACAGGCCGATCCAAAATCGATGATTTTGATAATTGGGCTTTCCAAGTTCTTGAGAAGGATGTTCTCTGGTTTCAAGTCGCAGTGGATCAAGCGAGCCTTGTTCAACAAAGCGAGACCATTAAGAAGCTGTTGAGCGAAAACTCGGACAAGGGTCGTGCTGAGCCCTCGGAATTGATTCTGTTTGATAAGCTCGTATAGGTTGACGCTTAGCAACTCAAATACTAGGCAAAGATGCTGTCTGTGTATAAACGTATCCTTCAATCGTAACAAGTGATGGTCGTCGTTCTTGTCAAGTTTTGTGTTTAGCTGTACGGTATCCTATTAGTTCTACCATGCATATTACGAATCTTCCGCGGTAGCGTCCTGCAGGAGTAGCCTACCAAGTCAAGAACTGATACCTCCATCATACTCTGATTAAAGTAGGCTGTGCGGTTTTTGATGACTTTGACGGCGACAACTTCTTGCGTCTTCAAGTTCTGACATTTCACGACCTGACCAAATGTTCCCTGACCAAGAACATCCAAGATAAGGTAACGATTTCTAATTTCAAGTATTAGCGAACCCGTACGTTCTGGAGGTATGAACAGCCACACGCGGGGGTGGGGAGGGGGGGGGCTTCCTTACTTATGACCTGCTTCTTCTGATCCTAGAATATCATTCACGTAAAGGATGTAGTCACTGTCCTCATTATCATAACCGTCGTTCTTGGTTCCTTTGCTTGGCTTCGTCAGGACTCGGCGAGGATTTCGTGAGGTTTCGTATTTAAAGCCAGGGTTGCAAATGCGATATGTGGCAGGTAGGTGGGACGTGAGCGCTTGAAGAGGCTGTAGAGAAGGTGAAAGATGGGTCAATGAGCTTGTTCGGAAATATTCCCTGATCATGCGGCGGCACGAGATGGATGACTTACACTGATGAAGCCTCCCTCTGGATTTGCTCGTCGGAACTGCGGCTGGCGGTTATTTTTGGGTCGTAAATCTGACAAATTCCGCACCTTGCGAAATTCGGGTACAGCCTTCGGCATTGGGGGATTCTGTCGCCGAGGAGATTTGGGGCCGTTGGCGTAGGCACCGTCGAGGTTTGCTACAGCAGATGAGGGATATCCGTCGTGGGAGGATGCAAACGGCATCATTGGCGGCAGCTGCTGTTGTCCGCTCTGTCGCCCAGCGTAGTAGGGACTCTGGGAATACTCTGCCTGCCCACTGGGAGAATGGGTCTGGGACGGTGGATGCGCAAATTGACTCGCCTTTGGTGCGTAAGGCGAGGTAGGGGACAACGTATCCATGGGAGAGTAACGCTGAGCAGCGGACGAGGGCTGTTGTTGTTGTTGCTCGTGAGGCGACTGGAGGTTGGACGACCGACCGCTGGAGGGGTGTGACTGGTGGTGAGGTCTCATGGGATTTTTGACGCCGGCGTGGGCATCATGAGCGTCGTGCATGGCTACGTCGCCATTGCCATCGCGAGTGGTTGAGCCGGTTGCCATGGGAGGGGACGTGGCTGGGTTGGCGCCGTGGAGGACAATGGGATGGCCGACTGCAGGATGGACCATGGGGAGGACGGGAGCACCGCCGTGATGTTGTGCATGGCCATAGCCATATGCCGCCGCGGCAGGAGGCGGCTGTTGGCCCGCGTATTCTCGAGACATTTGACCTCCACCGTTGTGACGTCGCGAGGCGCCGGTCGAGTCGTTGTATGACTGCTGCCACGAAGAATCCATGGTGGGGAGGCGAGAGGAGTCTGGTCTGGTGCAGCAGTAATACTGTGACAGGACGACGCGGATGCAGTGATGAGCGACGACGACAGCAATTGCAGCGGGCGGACCACGGTGCCACTGTCGAAGCAGAAGCAGACCACCCGTTGGAGCTCAGCTGTCAGAAGTGTGTCAAAGGAAAGGAGCGCAGCAACGAGAATGTGCGATGCGTCGCTGCGAGCTGGTAAAGCTCCCAAGCTCCAGGATGGACAAGCCGGATGATGATGGATCGGTCGCTGGTGGTACCCGCTGCTTGAGTGAGTCAATCGATTTCTCTGGCGGGCGGCCGGGGGGGGGGCAGAAGGGGGGGGGGGGGCTCCTTACAGGCAGATAGCAGAGCGGGTGGGCCAACGACCCGGTCCAATTTTGCGTTGCCAGGATGAGGACCAAAGTCAGGCACCTCGATGTAAGCCCAACAAGTTTCCCTGCTCAAGTAAGCGAGCGATCAGATCGAATGCGCGACGCTTCAGTCGGGTCATTGATGGAGAGGCCCTCTCTTCCAATGTCTCAATGAGTCGGTATTATAGTGGGCATTTTTGCAGACGACGTGACGGCGGATGCTAGCGGATAACGTAAAGGGGGTCAAGAGAATGGGGAGGTTGAAAATCAGAAGTCGGAAGAATTGCGTTGAGGTAACTCTGGCTGGCTGGCGTGGCGACAGGGACTTGTGTGTTCTAATAATAATGAGAAGAGGGCTGGCTGGCCGCGACTTTTTGAAAGTATGTAGATACGATTTCACAGTCATCAGTCAATGCTGCATTCTGTTTCTGTTCACTGTTGATGGGCACAGCTCCACAAGGCCGTTCGCGTCGTGGGGAAAAAAAAGCAGATTCGATATTCGATATTACTCGGCACTCAGCGCTATCCACGCATTGAGCTGGTCATGGCCCACCAGACCCTTTCTTGGCTCATCTGGACTTCAAACAAGTTGCATCTAATACTCCGTACCTACGGATTAATACCCGTAGAATGGAACGTTGCTGCCAGGTTGTCGTCAATGTTTGATCGTCCCACCAAGCTGCGACTGACTGAAAAAAAGCCAAGTGGCTGGTACTCCTGGTTGACAGTAGGTGACTGAGCGCCACGTTAACCAATTGCAACAAAGATAAGCTCTTCGTGTCGAATAGGTGCCCAAGTCCCAGACCTTCGAAGCACTAAACAGTAATGGCATCATGGATTTCGGGCCAGAGTCTCACAGATTTTATCCGACTGCAGCGAGAATGTAGTATACAATTGGTTCTTTTTCTGTGTGAAATTACTCAGCATAAAGTACTTGGTCTATATTTTGTTGAATGCCGCCATGGCCCATGGGAGGGCTGACTGGGGTGGCAGCGGCGACGGCTCTTTGCCGTCAAAGGAAAGAACCTTGTCCAGCTATTTCTGCAGGATTGTCTTCCAATCGTGAGTTGCAGTGCAAATAAATTCTTCGTTTTTTTTAAGGCCCCAAAAGAATTCCTTCCGGGAATTGCAGCCGCTCCCGCGTGTACCGACCGACGTCCTGGGATAGCCTGCGAATGGAAAGCATCTGTCATGCCAGCTTCGAGACTGCTGATTTTGCTACATGCAAGACAAGCATCCAGGTGTTGTGTTCAGACTGGCACCCGCCCCTAAAGACTCAGCAACTCTGTTGAATTGAAAGGAAGTGGAGTTGAAGCAACTGAATAAACCAAAAATGCAACTGCCGACAGGATAGATTTGAGGGAACCGAACAAACTATAACGCTGGGGCAAATGCTAGTCTAGGATGGCGAACACAAAACAGAAATGGTATCATAGAACGGCGGACATCCCCGCATCCGTACTTGCAATAAAATGCATCATGTTTATTCGTGAGTCGTAAATTGCGCAAGCTCATCGGGCAACCTTGGCAGCGATTCAAGCAAAAGAAATAAAGATGACGGGAATCACACACAAAAGATGGCTACACCATTGCCAATCCCACATACTCGGAGGAAAACGAGAGACGGCAGTTCAGATAGAAAGTGGAACATGATCATCGTAGAAAGAAAATGAAGGAGAATAGTAAGGAAGAAGAACGAGAACGAGAACGAGGAGGAGGAGGAGGAGGAGGAGGAGAAACAACGACAGCAGCAGCCAAATAAACGCTGTAGCCTGTCATTTGAGAAGACATAAAAATATGAGACAGATTTGAAAAATCTCGAAAACACAAAGAGGAGCATGCTTCTTCAAATGTCCATTCCGGTTAGGACAGTGCATTTTTTCTTTTCATTCAGGCCCATATCAATCCATCAAGTGAGAGCCTCGCGTGGACACCATTACCTTTGTTCTTTGTTTTCAAGACTGATAACCTCCAAATCCATTGTTAAAGTTCTGACCCTGCGCAGGTTGGTTCCATTGGCCATTAGGGCCTTGTTGGCCCCGACCAAAACTACCAGCACTCTGAGGGCCACCATATCCCATGGGAGAGCCGACATAGCCGGCAGGCGACCCGCCTTGAGGACCAGCAAAGTTACCAGGCTGACCACCATACTGGGCTGTACGTGGGAGAGTCTGGTTAGCCAGAGACGCAAAAAGAGATGGACAGAACGCTGAAACTGACCGTTATACTGAGGGTAATATGTAGGGGTTGCAGGAAAGCCTGGCGTCTGCGCGCTCTGGGGGCTGTAGGGCTGGACAGGGTCGAAGTTTCCTTGTGCGTTGGGAGTCTTGTCTTTGCCCCACTACGGCATCATCGTTAGCGTCTTGTACATATCGCAAGACTAATAGTGGCCAAGTCATAAACTTACGCTGCATTTGAGAGGTCGGCCATTGACATTGTATCCATTCATCTGGCAGATGGCCATGGCTGCGTTGTCGTGAGTGTCCATTTTGATAAAAGCAAAACCTCGATCAGCCTGGAAACGCGACTCGACGACGAATCCGAAGTTTTGGAAGAGAGGGACGACGTCATTGGGTGTAGTGTATGGCGTCAAGTTTCCAACGTAACAAGTGGTCTGCCAATTAGGCGTCTGGTTCAAGATCACCTCGTAACTTGCTACACCATGTGCTGGGAATTGATGGTGGCCGAAAGGCGTCGTCGGCGTCATGCCCATGGCCTGCATGGCCTGTTGTTGAGCAATTGACGGCTGACCTTTCTGATTGGCCCAGTTGCATCGAATAGCTCGAGAGCCGAGCCATTCCCCATCCATGGAGCTCAAGGCCTTTTCGGCGTCCGATCTGTCACGGTAGGCCACGAAACCATAACCTCGAGTTCGGCCAGTCTTCATGTCCCACATCACGCGAGCTTCAGAAACAGTGCCAAAGGCGGAGAACGCCTGGGTCAAGATTTCGTCGTTGACCTCGTTGGAGAGATCGCCAACGAAAATATGGAAGTGACCGGAGGTGTCTTCCTTGCTGGCAGAGTTGGCCTGGTATGCCCAGTTGACTCGAATCTCCTATGACGGTGTTGTTAGAAAACACAACCCTGTAGATCCAGCCACACGCCTGCAACAAAATTTCGTCTTACCGATTGGTGAACGCGGCGTCCGTTGAGAGTCTGCATGGCACGCTCGGCAGCACCAGGGTCGTCGTATTCAACGAATCCATAATTAAAGCCTTTTGCCTACAGAGGATTTAGCGGGAGCTAACGTAGGACGAAAACCCTAAAGGCTTCATTGCATCAACCTACGTTCTTGTCGGGGATAATCTTCACATTCTGGACATGTCCAGTAGTCTCGAAAATTTGGCGGAGAACGTCTTCGGTCACCCGCTGGTCCAGGCCTCCCACATAGAGCGCGCGCTTGTTAGGCTCAGGAGCTGCCCGACGAAAGTTGCCTGAGCCACCCGGTGACATCATTCCACCGTTATCGCCTCCAGAGAGGGGAGAAGTCATAGCGGTCGGGATGGGATTCGTATTCTGAGGGATATGCAGCGGAGGTGGTGGCATGTGGGATGGGTTTCCCTGGCCATTTTGACCAGAGGGAATCCCAGCCCCAACTTGAGCCTGGGAAGACATCTGGGCAGAAGCAGTAGCCGCAGCAGTATCGGCCATGAGGTCGGACTTGGGGGTTAGGGGGGGGATGAATGGGAGCCGAGGTGAAAGCAAAGATGATGATTTTTTTTTTTTTTTTGCGAAATAGGAGGCAGAAAGTTGCCCGAGCAGATGGACAGGCGCACAAGATCTCGTATCGAAAATCGGCAAGGGGGTTTATGACTGAGAAATCGCAAACTTCGCAACGAGATGCTGGAGAAGGTCGTGTAAATCGTAGGTCTCACGAATGCAGTCGTTGAGAAGAAAGGAGGCTTCCTGGGCGAGCAGAGCGCTGAACAAGACTTGCGAGACTTGGAGCCAAATGTCGAGGTGCACACGAGAAAGGTAATGATGACCAAACAGTACCAAAGCACGAGGTGCACAAAGGGACGAAAAGGAAAATAACGGACGCCAGATAACCAGGTCCAAAATGGCCAGACAGTCGCTCCAGGTTTGTGCTGGATAAAGGAAAGCCCTTTTTCTTCTGGCAGGCAGTCCTCCGAGAGGGTGACGTGAGAAAGTTGCGGGACAAGGAGTAGTGGGAGGTCAATTAGGGGACCCAGAGGCGGTTAGTCCAGGACGCACGCAGGTGGGCGGTGGGAAACTTGGAGCCCACCAGATTCCGGCACCAACAGGCAACAGGCAACAGGCAACAGGAGCAGCTTGATGACCGACAGCTCCAATTGGCAAGTCCTCCTACGAATTACGAACCTTATGTCATGTTACTGTACGAAGCACCGTGCTGTACGAGTACCAAATATGTTTATAATATATCACCGCGTCGATGGCTCAATTTTCACGCAAAGGGGCAAGTGTCTGATCTGGTATTTCCTCATTCGTCGGAGCCTCGCCGTGTCTGCATTTCGGCGACATTCATCCTCACGGCAGGCAAGTAAGGTACTTGTGATGGTCGTCATCGTCTTCCAAGATAATTCGTCCAAGCCCAACCATCAGTAGGTACGCCCGAGACGCTCTGTAAAAGTAGCCTATATGTGGGAGTGAGGAGGGAGCACACAACAGAATCCATGGTTATTTAGCAGAGACCGATATATGTAAGTGAAAGGGCTTCGTTTCGGCTTATAAGATCAGGCCATTCACGCGAGCCTCCGTTGTGAATATGTCATGGTCCCATTTTCGCAGACAGCAACAGCATCAATGACATTCAACAGGCTTTGGGACTCCGACCCTGCCCCTATGGCGGGTTCTGTCGAGATGAGATAGGACAGATAGGATGGATAGGATAATAATCAAATGGATTCCGGCCCCTTTGATGTTCTGAACCTCATTTGAACTTCTTGTAAAGCAATATACCGAGTCCGACTGACTTCCTATTCGGAAGTTCCCCTTTCCTACATGTACATAGTTTTCAAAGTGCTTGGCCCAAGCCCCACCCGGCCTTAGGCGGGGGCATGGCCCTCAGAGGCTAATAACTTAGAGTTTGAAATATTATTTATAAATTATGCTGCAAAAACAAGCACGCGAGGTACACGACAGAGACGCGCCGGGGTTCGAGGATAACATCAGAACTGGTGTATATTATAGTCAGTCGTCAGTGCTCGAGGCCCCACTGTCTCCGTCACCCCCCCCCGCCGCCCGTGGGCAAAAAGGGTCTGTTCTCAAGGTTCTCAAGTTGCCTACGGAGTATTCCAAGTGACTCGACGCATCTGGTGGCTGGCCCGATTCGTCTCCTCTCAGCTTGACAATTTGGCCGACTGGGCGAAGCCTGTTCGCCTTCGGCAACTGGCAGTCAACCACCTCGACTTCACCTCTTTCTACGTTGCTGCACGCGCTATCCCTTGCTACCTAATTCCGCCATCATTCGTCGGACAACGCTACCGATTCAGCACTCACATCGAGCTGGCTTCGACTGTCAAATCCCCCAAGAGCAGGCGCCATCGACCGCATCTCGACACAAAACACGGCTCCCGAGGCGCATCCTCGTTTTCAAGGGAACCTTCATTTAACAACATCGCATCATGGCTTCCTCCAAGGCAAAAGATCCGTTGGATGCACTCCAGTTGCTCGTCAATGATGTGGTGAGTGTGTCTCGATGCAATCCAGCTCAACAGCCAACTAACATCGTTGTTCTCTCTGTAGCTCGTCCAAACTGGCAAGGCTCTTCGTGCCTCGCGACGAGACAGCCAAGGCAACCTGCCTCCTACCTACATGCAAGCGAAGCTACCAGATACCATCAATGCGTTCCATCGCGCATTAGGCAGTCTCGAACGCGACATTGTAAGTGACATGAGGGAACTGAAACCTTTTTTCCCCAATTCCGCTTGCTCTTCCGCATATTGGGCTCTGTTTCTAAACATCAAGTCCTATAGATAAATGCCAAGTCGGTCATACTCCGCGACATGAACAAGCTGAAGACACAAAACAACCCTGCCGAAGAATCGCAGTCGTTACCCCAACCGCAGCCCGTGGAGGCACAGTCAAAATCACCCATGGCCATCGACTTGGACTCGTCGCCACAAGTGATTCCAAAAGAAGAACCAACAGACACAAACAAAATCACAGCGACCAAACCCGCTGCCCCGTTCCCGGACATGGGCATGGGCATGGGCATGGGCATACCTGACTCTGCCGCGGCATCGATTACAATCAAGGAGGAGAACCCGTCATCACACCTGCCATCCGTGACAGAAGCCGAGGGCTCCAGCAAAGTCAAAACTGACGGGAAACAACCAAGGCCTGCCGCCCCGGTTCCTTTGATGGACGCAAAGCTGGAAAGCAATTCGTCTGGGTTCACGGGCGGGGACAATGTATTGGAATTGACCAACTCGGATTTGAACTTCACAGATATGGAGTTCACACTGGCGCCGGGCAATGACAACCCAACCCAGTTGGGTGGCGATGGCGCTACAGCGGCCAACTTGAATGGGCCATCATTCGACCTTGGCTCATTTGGCACCACCAATGGCGCAACGGCAACCATGTCGCTAGACAACCACAACAACAACAATAATAGTAATATGCCATCTAGTACAGCAGCACAACCAGCCGCATCAACAAGCGGTACGGGACCGGCGAAAACTGAAAGTCAACCGAGTGCAGAAGTTCAGAAAAAGGAAGAAAGTACCGATGCAGCATTCGCAGATATCTTCGCTGGCGATGGACAGGCCGACGGCATGGATTTTGATTTCAGCATAGGAGATGGTATGGGTGGTGATACGTTCGATGACTTGATGAATGACCGAGACAACACGTTTGACTCTATGGAGCATGGTGATTCCGATGCCACCTTCTTTGGTCTTGACAAGGCTGACGAGGCGTGATGTCAATATCAGCACTCTGCGGAAATCAGTGGAATGGAATAACCACTGTTCGACGCAATAATGTTGGGTCAAGACTTGAGAAGGGCTGCAGAAGGCATGAAATGTATGTACTTGTGCCTATATCCGATTATGACAATATGGGAGCCGACGGCGGCTGGATCACCATGGCAGGGATATGCCATGTTGATAATCACTTTGTTTTTATTTCCCAATCTTCTGAGGGCGTTGGTTTTTTTTCTTCTTCTTCATTTTGTCCTTGCAACTCCACCCTTGCCCTTTTTCTTGTCCCTTTGGACCTTGGAGTAATGAGATACATGTACGGGTTTTGGAATGCAGGCTGCATGGGAGGGGTACACATGGCGAGGGGTTCAGGTGACGGACATGATTGACTTGGTTCAAGTAAGTTCCTTTATGCCTCTTGAGGTATGGTTTTTCTTGCGGATATGTACATGAATTTGTATTTGCCAATGAATTTTCTTCTTGCTGAAAAGAGCAACGAGCTGGAGCTACGCGTCCTGATTGTTTCGTGCCGCTACGCTCTACCAGACAAGGACGTGGCTTGTTTCCTGAATGGTCTCTACTATCAACATAGCCTACGAGGGCACACCCCATGTATTTCGAATATAGTACGGTCCTCGAACAGCCCAGTGCGTCCAGTCTGTGTCCATTTGTTCTCCACGTGCCCCAGTGTAACAGGTGATGGTAATCTTGGTCGCCGAGTCCAGCATGGGGTCCGCCCGCCATGCCGACGCCGTATGTATTCGGACAGAAACAAGTGGTCACTGTCATCTTTGTTCTGCTCTGCTCTGCTCCAGGACGATTGCAGACGACTCTCCAACTTGCAAGCTCGGCCTCCCGAATATCGTATCGCAGCTCCCGAGGCTGGGCGTCCCTCTGGCGTTTGCGCAATGGGGCGAGGTTCAGTGCCGCCGTTAAACGCCTCTCGCAATGACAAGGACGATGTTGCCGGCGCGAGGTGCCCAGGGATGTCTCCTTTCCGGATGTGTATCACTGCATGCTGGAGCTGGCGCCATCCTGCGTTGGCGCCGTCCCCGCACCTTCCCGTTTGCCACAGACGGGACGGGCCATGCTTGTCAAAGCATGTGCGGAGTACGGAGTATGTAATATGTCCCCATGATACAGAATTTGCGTGCTTCACAGAGCTGCCAAGGAAACAAAACTGCGGTAGGTGACACGTCTGGAACAAAACGATCCCTATTGCTCTTTTCCGGACCGACCAGACTCTTGTTTTCTTTGCTCAAGACTATTTAAACACATCCTACCTCGCCTGATATCTAGATATACACAAATGAACCCTACCATTAAATGGCTTCTGGTGATGGAAGCATTGAGCTGCTCGCGAACGAACCATGTGACTGCAAGGTCGGTTCACTCAGTAGTGGTGTCGAAATGCTCGCAGAGCTGATTTAGAAATACACAAGGGAAAGGGCGACTGAACAAAAGGCAAGAAAAAAAAGGAAGGCTCCGAACAACGGTCGCGAGAACACAAAAGCTGTCATGATTCGTGAAGATGGGGGAAAAAGAAAAAAAGAAAAAGAAAAGAAAAAACGAGGCGACGAAGGTGCCATGCTCCCTTCATAGCTGCGACTGAGCCGGAACTCTCCAAACGCATGTCGATGCAGGTCTAGTCATGGTCATGATGTGTTTACGACCCGAGCCTCGAGCCCTCGTCGCTTGGCGAGAAGACTCTTGAATGCCCCAATAAACTGCACAAGAGATTCCTCATCGTGAGCACAAAAGCGGAAGCTCTTCTCCTCCGTGATGATTTGCAAGCAGTTCTCTTTACTCTTGCTGACTGGATCGGTGTCGACAACGTCGACAACAGCGGAGAGCTGGACGATCCACTGAGCCGTGTACTCGGATTCGTTCTTGTACAAGATGAGATTTCGAGGACGAAGGACTCCCCACATGTCTTTCCACTGCTTTACGCCTCTTTTGCTCCGCAGCAGCCATAGCCATCCTTGCCAAATGACTCGATCAGGATCTTGCTCTGCGGTTCCGCTGTTACTTTGGCCAGCAATGTTGAGCATGCTGACTTGGCTACCCGATCGATTCGCAATAACTGAGCAAGAAGATTAGCCTTGACGGGGACTGGAGAGCGGCGAATGTTAGTCTTGGAAAGACGTTGGCAAGACAAAACCTTTTGGTCTCTGGATCTCAGTATCTGAAAAGTCCGATTGAGATGGCAGCTCGTTACCAGACATGCCCGACGAATCAAGGATGGACGATTTGCGTCGGTTGGCGGCACCTACAAAACTTGGTTCTGGTGGGCCGTATGTTTCTGGTGAACTTGACAGCACACCATCTACATCACGGCTCTCCAGGGTGTCCGCAAACCCGCTCGTTGAGAGGGTCATCATTCCCCCGGGGGACAAACTTCGTGCCAGGGGGCTGGCAAGAAACATCTCCTCCTCTTCCTCTTCAATTCTTGCGAATCTCCTTATCAAGTCGATCCATTCCTGCGCATCTTGCTTTGTTGGTGCCTGAAGATGAAAGTTTCGGGATGGCGAAAAGAGCCCAAACACATTGTCGCGCTTGTGCTTGGGATCTTTGAGGAACGTTACGGCAGTAAGATCAGTCAGGTATATCTGATGCCGAAGTTTCTTCTCCTTCTCGTTCTTGTATATCGCGAGCGTATTCGGCCGCATGACGAGGTATACTGTCTTCCACTTCTACGATGTAGAATTTAGCGTCTTGAAAGAGTACAAGATCATCGTCCAATCGTTCATGATTATATGAAAGGTGGTCGTTACGAACCTTGGTTTTTGTCCGTTTTTCGACATAGCCGCTCTTTATCACACGATCCGACTCGAAACAGCCGTTCACATTGACATTGGTCAACGACCCATAGTTCGGTCGACTCCGTGACAAGGATGCTATGGGAGTGTCGCCTTCCCCTCCATGATTGTAGCCAGTATTCTTCCGTGGAACCACATCGATAGCTTGAGCGGCGGCTGCCATGACGGGCATGCGTGGAAGGGGGAAAATAGAAGCTATGAGCTGCCAAGCATAGGCAATCAAAGGGAACTTGTGAGCTTCTGTGCCCAGAATATATCCACGCAAGGTATCTCGTGACGAACAAGTCGGTGCAATTAGACGCAAGGTCGCACTTCGTATGGACAGGATCGGAGGAGCAGCAGGCGCTAGAGCTGTAGGCAGATCTATTTAGTCCGTCCGTAAGGCGTTTGTGAGATTGCGGCACAAGACGAAGAGTCACTACACTCCTCACTCCTCTGCTAAGTGCAGCCAGTAGTCAGTCAAAACAACAAAAGGTACACGTCGCCTTCTAGGAAACTGCTTGTGGCTATCCCATGTCGAGGTATGCGTCGAGCACCGGCGCACAGCATTCGAATGATGAGGCTGGCGAGGCGTCGAGGCTAATTATTGGTGGCTGGATAGGCAGTGGGCAGCAGGCAGCGGGCAGTGGATTAAAGACGGGTTAGGCTGGTGCTAATATTGTGCTACTGTGATGGTATGGCGCACAAAAGGTCGCGATGGGTGTTCGAGAAGTCGACTCTCACAGCATTAGCACGTCCAGTCCAGTCCAGTCTGCATGCAGGAGGCGGAGGAGGCGGAGGAACAAAAAGGTGGTGCCACCGGTGGCAGGAGGGGGTGGTTTCAGTGTGGGTAGTGGGTAGTGCACTGGTGAGGACAAGGGGCTAGGGGATGGGTGGCAGGCAGGCTGCAGCCACCAGGCGTTTTAAGACACTGACGGACACTGTACACCCACTGTACACCCACTGTACATGATGCACTGGTATGTAGGAAAGGCCCGCGCATGATTCATTCTTCTTGGCTTCGCTCACTGATCAACGTCTTGATTGAATCAGCAGCTGCATTTGTCCTGTTTCTGCAAAGAACAGGTCAGCACTGAATACGACAACTGGAGGTGTCAACTGGTCCGCTTCATCGAGATAATTTGACGTCGCGCTCGCGGCGGCGATGATGTAAACGACTTGCCTCGGGTTTCCTACGCGGCGCTGTCATGATTCATGTCCAGGTGGTTTGGATGGGAATTGTGCAAGACAATGGGAAACCCCCAGGACACGACGAATCTGAATCTGGTCTTCCAACAATCCAACCACCCCTGTATAAAGAATAGGGCTGCGGGAGGCATGGCTCTTTAATGCTTTTGAAGGCACAAGGCACCTATGCGTCGCGTTGTCAGCGATGGAAGGATTGCTTGAAGCTTTTGCATTGATTAGATACAACATGAGCGGTTGTTGTCGTCGTTGTCCAAACCAGGGACGTTTATTACATGTATTAAAGGGAAGGAAGTAACCTTGGGCAGAGGGCTGACAGCTCTGATTGAGTGCCCTCAGAGCGAGACCAGTTGCTCCAAAAATAGAAATAGTGCGCTCTGACTGGGCGGAGACCACCAAAAATTCTCCATCAAGAAATCGAGGCTTTGTTCGTTGACTCAAGCGTTGTCGTGTTGTGACAACTTGCATCGTCCCTTCAAACCCCTGGCTTCGTTCTTCCTTTAGCACAACGATTTATATTTATAGTCCTTTTTTCTAAAAAAAAAATTCAACTTCAAACACGGCGGTTTCATTTTTCTTCGTATAGCTTCAAATCTCCGGGCTTGTTAGTCCGATCATCCAGCTCTTCTCACAAATGACGAATCCAAGTTCTTGTCGACGTTGTAAAAACGTCGATGCGCCATATAATTTGCGAAATGATCCAACTTGCCGGTAAGGGCCTCGCCGTTCGTTGTTCCCCCCCCCCCGTGCCGTGGCATCAACAAAAAAAAATTAACGTTTTGAAACCGTCGACAGAGATTGCTTCATCGACTATGTCGAAACCAAAGGAGGGCGCCGCTTAGGAGCTGTTGCCCGAGACACAAGGGCTCCCGGAAGGCCAGGACCACGGCGATACCTCGCCGGTCTCTCGTTCGGGTCATCTTCCGTGGCCATGACCCATGTTCTGGACAAGAGTGCCAGATTCCACTCCTCAACAAAGGCCTCTCCTGCATTCGAGCCCCTCATTGTACACGTTGACACGGACCTTTCGCACGCAGCCGCCCAGAGTGATACTCCTGCCCAGAAGCTACTGTCAAGGTATCGAGAGCGGTTCCCCAACATGTCCTTCGAGTGTGTCCATTTGAGCAGGATCTGGAACGTCACGACAATAGACTGGTCAGCTCTCGGCGTGGCCACAGCCGATGACCAAGATGGGGACAACGAGATTGAGCGGCTGAAACCCTTTTTTGAATCTCTACCATCCATGACATCCAAAGCAGACATTCTGCGGCTTTTCATCCGCCATCTTCTATTGGATGTTGCGTTGGAGCGATCCTATACTGCCGTCTTGCTGGGGCACAGCACGACGGCTTTGGCCGCCCTCACTTTGGCAGAAGTTGCAAATGGACGAGGGTTTGCCGTTCCCTGGCAAATCAACGATGGGCTTTTCACAGTCTGCAAATATCACTCTGGCACATATCCTTCGGGGTTGAAACAGCCTTCGGAGGTGCAAATGCCGATATATTACCCCCTGAGAGAGGTGTTCAAGAATGAGCTCATAACCTACCTTGATCTCGTTCCCTCGTTGAAGGAGCTCATGCCGCAGGACAACACAGCTGCCCACGGTGTTGTATCTCACAAGGATTTGAGCATAGCGGAAGTCATGGAACGGTATTTCGATTCTGTAGAAGGGCCATATTCTGGCATCGTGGCCAATGTTGTTCGCACCACGGGGAAGCTGGACCGGGCGACAAGTGGAGGCTTCTGTCACATGTGTGGCATGACGTTGGACGAGCAGGGGGACTCAAGGTGGGCAGGTGAACTCGGTGACGATTCGGACGAGCCTCGGGCTTTGCAGACCGCTGGGCTGTGTTATGGGTGCAGGCGCACGATTCATGGGTAGAGCAATGGGCGGTGGTAGGTGGTAGGGACAGGGACAGCTCGCCTGATGGTGGCACATAACAAAGCAAATGGATTAAAACAACTTCAAACCATCTATTCTCCTGCCAAAGCCATGTGTAAAAGGTTGATGGGTGGTCTACAAGGACTGAAATTGAAAACTCCGTCTAGATGCGCCCCTATGTGCGTGTAATAGCCAGGCCATGTCCTCTCTAAGCTAAGATCTTACAATGGAATGCCCACGGTGTTTTTGGAAAGGAATGCCCGCCTCTCCTGGAACAAGGTCTGATTAATATTTGAAATTTGAAAAAAAAAAAAAAAGGATGTCCTGTTACTCGCCGAACTGTCCTGCATACGTCGACGATTGCAAATGGGCAAGAATGAAAAGTGCAAATGGGTCGAAATGGCTGGCTAGTTCTATGCTTTGGCAACCATTGGAAGCAACCGACCCTCAAACTTTCTAACTAGCTTACTGGTTTGCTCTGCCAACGAGAGGGTCAAAATGGTATGAGGCAGAATTCGAGCTAGGTGGGGGAGAAAGCCTTTGTAGATGGCCAAGAAACCTTCTGTTCGAATCGTCTTGCCCAAACAGTCGAAAACACCTTTGTATAGGTTTCCGTTTTGGTTGTAAAGACGGGACATTATAGTGTCTACACGAATACTTGTGCGTCAGTAATGATTGACTTCATTTGAATCAATCTTTCCGTGACCACGGGGGCTTACCAGGAGGATGCATGAAGCAGCAGACGACGAAGCCACTAACAGCACTGCTGCTCAGATGCAAAGCCGGACCTTCATCCATGCCAGCATGTCGCATCAGCCGTCTCTTGGCGAAAAAGTACGTGGGTAGTTGCACGGAGCTGCCGAAACCTGTTCGAATCATGGCTGCGCCAATACCGCGGTACAGACCTCCCACACCCTCTGCGCGGTAAATTTGCGACAGACCATCAACAGCGTTTCGGTACCGATGCTGTGTTCCGACGGGCAGGAATGGCGAATAGCTCTGTAACCGAGTCTTTACGAGGAAAAACGGACTACCAGCAGCAGCACCGAGTATACCGGATAAAGCACCGCAAAACATGTTGATTCCAAGGTTCTGTGCTTTTTCGTTTTTCAGAAATAATGTCGCCAGTCCTTTGCGCATCGGATCGTAGAAGCCTAACCGGCAGCCGTTGAGAAGAATCTGGTAGATGTAGGCTGTTCCCAAGCCGCGATAAATTCCTCGCACGCCTTCATTCTTCACAATCACCCTCACGCCATGCAGAGGCCCACGATAATGGTGCGGTTGATGGCCTTTCGATTGAAGTTCTCCTTGCAACTGCATTCTTCAGAAAGCCAACCGGGGTCAGCAAGGATGTTGCAAGCTTCGTATCTGATATATGAAGTGTGAAGTTCGATGCGACGAGTAGACTTACCGAATCTTGACCGTTTCGAAAGGGTGTGTCGCAGTCACAGCACCACATGCTGCGATGCCACCGGCAATGAACGCTCTATAAAATTAGCAGACATGTCAGTCAAGAGTGCCTTTAAAACGGACGCGGTAGATATGTGAGATGATCGAAGTCTAACAAACCATCCCGCCCCTTTCGAGTCAAACCAAAGTACGACCTACCCAATTGTTGATGACATTGTAAGAAGCGTTCCGGGGAACTGAGTAGTCTGCGAGACCAGAGAGCTGGCGGGCCGTCGAGGCTCGATTGTGACGGCACGCAGTCGAAAAGCCTGTCGGGCACGTGGCAGGATTCGATCAACGAAACGGGGTGTATGTTCACCGTTGCAGGATGTGGTTGTCGTCGCAATGGGTTCAGCAAGCTGGAAGCAAGAACCGAGTCGTGGCTCGTGAGTGACGGGACGCAGAAGGCGGAACTGGTCCCTATCGACAATACCGCGAATCTCTCTGCCGACGTCGGCTGCTCCAGTGTGGCCCAACAAATTCACTTGCTTGATCGGCAGCTGGCGGGTCTGGGGCGGATTGACGTTGACGCATTAGGCATGGCTGGGCTGGCGGTATTGCAGTGCCTGGTTCCAGCTACACACAAACTGCGGCTTCGGATCCACGCAAGCTCTCAACTCTGCTGGTCAATTCGCGATTCAAGGTCCCAAACATGTCAATCAGACATCACAGATCACCAAACACAACGAAACGAAAGAAGTCGACGTGACGTGTGGCCTGGGCATGGAATATCCTTCAAGCGTCTCTGTGCAGTAAATATTGACAACGATACCTTCTTCACCATCTTCTCCGAGTTGAAACCCCAGCCGCCAATCGCAAATGCGATACGTCTCCAGAACATGCAAGATAGCTTCAATTTATTTCTACATCATCTGAACTATCTCGATAACTACAGCTGGCTTCTGGGGTTTTCGGCAACATGTCTTCTAACCCGATGGACCTCGATCGTCTCGGAGGCGCATCTAGTAATGGCGCGCTGAATATTCAGAGGACATTGGGTGGCATGCCCTCTGTATCCAACTTGACTGATGTCATCTCCAGCTTCAAACCAGCCAAGGTATGTATGCAGTCGACTGTTGCCAGAGCCCGCATGGTCCAACCTAACCCGTTGGTAGCTTCTTCGACGTGAAGACCTTAGGGATGGCCGCAACACGCCTCATGTCCTATCCATTGACTACGATGACGAGGGCGAGCTACTCATGACGTCTGCAAGCGATGAGACAATACAAATCTACAACGTGAAAGAAGGTCGCCACGAGAAGAGCCTCTTGAGCAAAAAATATGGCGTAAAATTGGCAAAATTTACACATACAAATTCGAGTATAATATACGCCAGTACAAAACAAAATCGTGAGAAAGCCCCCACCTTGGTCGACAAGTCCTGGCGCTAACTCTGGTCTGTCATCGTCTCGCAGATGCCATTCGCTACCTTGCGACTCACGACAATTCATTCATCCGATACTTTGAAGGCCACGAGGGCAACGTGACCAGCATTGCAGTTCACCCTGGGAGCGACAATTTCATATCATGCTCTCAGGATAATACGGTGCGGCTATGGGATACGCAGTCAAGGCATTGGCAGGGCCAGCTATTTCTTAGATCGCCGTATTTCGCCGCGTATGATCCCTCGGGCATGGTATTTGCCGTAGCCTGTCCCAGCAGCGGAAGTATCCTGCTTTACGATGTTCGAAATTATGACAAGGCACCTTTCGCAACGGTTGATGTGGTAGAGCAGTGCTATCAGGTCGACCAACGGAATCTAGTCAAGGGCTGGACAAAGCTTGAGTTCTCCAATGATGGCAAGTCACTTCTCGTCGGTACCAGTGGTAACGGTCACTTCTTGCTAGATGCATTTGAGGGCACGCTCAAGGCTTATCTTCACAGACCAACGGGCGGCACGAGACGGCAGGCTCCTGGCGATACGTCTCCGACGAGCAATGGCAATGTGGCAACAAGCTCGTCGAATCTTGACAGCAGCGGGGATTGTTGCTTTGCACCTGACGGTCGGTTCATCATTAGTGGCTCGAAGCAGGACGTGTTTGTTTGGGATTCACTCTCGTCAATACCTGGCAATAAGATTCTGGAGCCCATGTCGACACTTCAGGACAAGAGAGAAACAGCTGTGGTTGCTTTCAATCCCAGGTTCAACTTCTTTGCAACGGCAGACCAGGAGCTGTTGTTCTGGCTTCCTGATCCACATAATTGAGTGTCGCGCTCAAGTTTATGTGGAAGCGGACCAGGGTAACTCTTCTCCTTATGACAACAACAACTACAACTACAACAAGGCTTTGGGATTTGCAACGATCATGACCATTCACTATATTTCTGACTGGGTGTATTCTATTGGTTTGGGTTTGGGTGGTGCGGTTTCATACTATCTTAGACAGTAGAATTCAACGTTGATCATGCGTCTCTGCCCAGTGATAGATAATACTTGACCATTGCCCGAATCTTCGCAGAGTAAGAGCCGCATTCGTATGAATAATGTGAGGACTAAAAGCTTGCAGCGAAATCATAGGGGCAACTCATTCGAATAACTACCTCAAAGATGATTGCTTTCGCGGGCGCCAACCTCCTCTCAAGCCAGCGCAAAACGACATGGAGAAAATGCATCATCGTGCAGGGTAGCCAGGATGTCTTGCACTGAAAGAAGCTTGTCACAGGTCACGTGCGCAATGGCGCCATACATAACGCCACCTAGGGCGTAGACTAGCTAAATTAACTAACCTTTCCTATAATTCCTTAATAGTAGTAGTAATTATATACTATAAAACCAGAACTAGATAAAAATTCTTATATTCTTATTTATTTTTAAATATCTAAGTAGACACTAGATAAGAAGCTTATTATAGAGGGATAATGCCTCTAGTGGTATATTAATATAGTTAGGCTAGAAATCCTAGATAATTAAAGATAATTAGTATACTATTTAGTAATAAATTTTTTACTATTTAATAAGGTATAAATATTTAACTACCTAGTTAAATAGGCTAAGTAAAGATTAAGGTTTTATTAATTCCTTAATAAATAGTTATAGAAGGCTAGGTAATTTACCTCTCTAATAACTAATCTAATTATAATAGTTTTAACTACTACTCTAATAATTAGTATAGGGATAGGATAGTTATAGCCTATAAGTTCTTAGCTAGTAAGCTAGATAATAGGCTATTAAAGGGATAATTCTTAGGGCCTAAGATATAGACTAATTTAATTTAATTAGACCTAGAGTAAGGCTATAGTAGAATTAATTAACACTATACTAATAAACTATCTAATTATAGTAGTAATAGAATAGTTAGGGGAATTCTATATTAGAGTGTGTAATTATAGACTTAACTTTAAGCTAGGACTTAACTTTAAGCTAGGACTTAACTTTAAGCTAGGACTTAACTTTAAGCTAAATAGTTAGTAAGACAAAATCCCTTACATAAAATTGCCTAAGTTAAATTAATTAGTAATATCCTCCCTAGAGTTAGGAAGGAATAGTCCTATAATACACTAATTATTACCTATTACCCTACTTAATAATTCCCCCCTTAATAACTCCCCCCTTAATAATTTCTAATCCTATTAGATATTAAGTAGTTAAAGGTCTATAGAATCTAGATTATTACTAAAGTTATATAATTAGATAGGATTATAATATTATAATATAATGCCTAGTAATAGGGAGTAAGGTCTACTATTAGCGGATTAGTAAAGCTAGTAATATTTACTATAATTAGAGATAGTATAAATAATATATTATCTACTAGAAGAGAATACTAGGATAAATTAGGTATTAATATAGTATATCTAGTAGGGATAAGCCTAGCTATTATTAGGAGCTAAGGTAATACTAGTAATATAATCACTATTATAGGCAGCGGATGTTAGGTTTTTTAACCTAGGTATTAAGGATAATAAAGGCTAAGGGATTATAGTAAATTCTAAATCTATAATAATAATCTATAAGTATGTGTTAGTATTTATATAATAATTAGAGAATATAGCGGCTAGTTAATTAGAGAAATTAGTAAAGGATATGTGGATTTCTTACCTTAGAGGATAAGCCCTTAATTAGTATAGTTATTTACTAATGCTATTAGAGCGTAAATTACTTTAAGAAGCGTTACTAAAGATAATTTATATATACCTTATTAAGAGATTCTAGGAACTATAATCTATAGCCCTAAATAGGATTAAGAACATATAATATTTATTATAGAAATATTATAATAAAGAAGATATTATAATCTTTATATATAATCTACTTTAAGATATAAGGGCATATTATTAAGATAATATTATATAATTATAAATAGTCTATTAAGTATTTAATTTAGAGATTTAAATAATTATTACCCTACTATTAGTAAATATAATAATTAATTAGTTTCTTATATAGATTAGGGAGAGAGAATTAACTATTATAAGTTAGGTATAAGATAGATACTAATAGATTACTAACTAATAGTTTAGGGATATATAATAAGGATTAAATATATATAGTGGATATAATACTTAGGGCTAACGTAGAGAATACTAACTATATAATAGCATTACTAGGCTATAATTTAGAGGTTATTAGAATAATTACTAGAATAGTAATAGGAATAACTACTAGGGCATTTAACTATACTATAACCTTACTTAATAATAGTAATATAGTTAATAAAGGCTATACTATAATAATTAGGAATAATAGTTTAGTAATTAGCTATACTATAATAACTAATAGAGACTATATAGAAATCCTAATCCCTAATATAAT